>NW_023591548.1:0-59820 GCF_014843425.1 Jatropha curcas | reverse complement strand
TCTAGTGCAAAACCAAGTAGGTCCACAAGGCGATTAAGGCTGAGCAGAGAAGGGTCCACATCCACTGGGTGAGAACCGGAACGTATTCCCATTAGCACTAAGAACTCAAAAGTAATCAGCATCCACTCCCCAATTGGCATATGGAAGTAATCAGTAGTCTCCCACCGATGCTCAACCAAAGCCCTCCATAAGCCATGGTAGACACTACTAGTCTCCAGCATAGCAAAATGATCTAGGCCGGAAGGAGATACTTGATCCCTAACCACTGAATACCTCTCAAAAATGAGCTGAACAATGCTCAGAGCCTTCAGTAGTCCTCTAGAGCGGACCGTGGCCCAACAGGTATATACATAAGCACACAAACGCAGATATGTCAGTTTTCAGAACCTTAAATTCATTTTTCTTATGAATATGTCAAACTCACAAACTAACATGCATCTCAATGCAAAAATGTTATATGCAGTAGAACTAATAATTCTTATAAAAAATAGTAAGCAAACAGACCAATCACAGGGCATGCAGACTCAAAATAGGATTTTCAAACCAATATCAAACAATCAGACTCCTAGTAGGACTGCTTATAGGGTCTAAGGAGGTCACAGCTTAATCAGAGCTGAAAATAGGCCATCAGGGCAAAAGATTGATTTTCCCGACATCCAAGGGTAAAACAGTAGTTTTTAGACAGACTCTTACCGAAATTTCCTACAAGGTCTAAAGAGGTCACAGCTTCAATCAGAGCTTAAAACAAGCCATAAGGGCAAAATGGTAATTTATTTGAAGCCTAGGGAACAAGTGGTAAATTATAATCAGACTCTAAATGGAACTACCTATAGGGTCTAAGGAGGTTGTGGCTTCAATTAGAGCCAAAATCGGGTTCGAATTTTAAGTAGAGTGAATTTTAGGGTAAAAGTACAATTTTCCAAAGTTCAGGGACCTGATTGTAAGATTTTGTCAGGCAACCTAGAGTGCCAATACTAAAAGCCTATATTTCTATGGGTCATATGCAACAATCATTGCTCAAATCAGGCCTACATTTTAGCAAGTACACAATCAGGGACTAAATTGCAAGAATTTAAAAGTTTAAAGGATAGATCAGAAAGGTATCGTGCTCTGCCTGATAGTGGAGATATGAGTGTCCCGGTCCTTTAGGATGAACTCTTGATTAGTGCAGGTAGTCAAAGGCACGTGTTCTAGTTGCTAAGCTATAGAGCTTCAATGAAAGAAAGCTTTTCAAAGGAAGGGGGTAAGAAGGAAGAGAGTGGTGTAAGGCTCCACCACCACCCCCTATTTATAGAAAATGAGGAGGACAAGTCTCGCCCTTGCCCGGAAGATTAGAATTTTAGGGACTCATCTGGACTCAAAATTCCACATGGTTTTAGCCTACGCGACCGTGACAGATTTCCAAACAAAGTTCTATCCTCCTTGGTGATGGACTTTTGTAGAAGGGACCCAGAAAATTAGCCGAATCAGATTGGTTCCAAAAAAATATTCTCAAAATCAAATGAAATTTTCACAGGATGTTCCAGACATCGCCACAATATGCAAAATTTCAATCAAATATGTTGAAATCGAGGTCTGTAAGCTCAAATCAAGATCAGCTCTAATCTTCTAGAGGAGATAAATTGTTGACAATGATTTCAGCACTAGGTCCTAGAAAATTCAGCTATGGTTCCAACAACATGAGAATCTGCTTGATCAGACGTCGTTTGGGCCTCGAATAGTCTCCCGAAAGCCTGAAAACTCAACACTAGGGCAGTAATTTTCCCTGATCGGTACCGACCAGTCCAGTGGTAGAACTGATCACCTACCATACGATTCCTGCTAGGCTCCTGAAGCAACCCTCATCGGTACTGGTGTTGACCTGACTGGTACCGGTGCTGACATGGTCAGTACCGGCCAACTCAGATCCAGCCTATAAATATGGCTCCCGCCCCCCCCCCACTTCATTTTTACTACCTTTTGTTGCTTGATTTAATGATTCTCAAGCATCAATGACTCTATTTCTCTCACAAACATGAATCTAAGGCTATAAAGTCCGATTTTTATTCGATTTCTTTAATCGAGTCAAAAATCCGACTTAGTTCTCAATAGTCGATTCTTTCGACTTTCAATCACATTTTGGTCTTTCTTAGACCAAAGCTACTTCATATATAATTAAGGACTTAATCGGGCCCTCGTGCCTATCCTTAGCATTATTTTGGAGCAATACTTGATCTCCTTGATCGAGAAGGCAAATCATGGAACTCCAAAGCCCCACGCACGAGCAACCCGACGTTCAAGCCCTGACTAGACCTAGGGTATAATCATTAAACTTAGACTTTATCAATTAAAGCCCGGTTCATTCAGCACCTAATATCTGTGAAGCTCGGTCTGTCCGGCACCTAATGCACGCTAAGCCCAGTCTGTCCAGCACCCCTCAAGCCCCACTCTAAGAGTGGCACCCTCATATCCTACCATCTTAATCGATAGTAGAACTTCGTGCGCCCTGATCCTCATACAAACGATGTATAAAGCTATACCTGCGGATTTCAGCCTAGGTAGCGGGGCCACGACCAAACTGACTGGTTGGGAGCTAGGGAAATGTGTTATACAACCTAGAATCCTCGATAAACGAGGCTCTACATCCTTAATGATAGGCTAGAACCTTCGTGCGGTCGCATCTATTAAAGATGTATTAAAGTCTATACTGTGATTAGTAAGGTTAGGGGGGAGAACAATAACTGACCTGGTTGGGAGCTAGGGAAATGTGTGTATACACCTAGTATCGGATAAACGAGCTAGAGTGGCTACAAATTACGATCTTATTTACCTATTATTATTTTTCAATGATATTTATCTTTCCTGATATTATCCCCATATATTATTAAGTTATGTTGCATGGATCTTTTATAAATTGTTCATTACGAAACAATATTTTGATAAACCTTGATTGAAAAAACATGATTCATTGTGGAAATTAAAATGATTGAGGCTAGTGAATTTTATCTTGTGGAAATTAAAAGGAATAATTCAGGGTTTTTTACTTTATATCTTCTTGAAAACAAAAAAAAAATTAGGTGGGCTCGAAAATTACACACTTAAAGGTTAAGAGAAGACATACACATACAGCCGTAAAATGAGCCAATAACAAAAAAAAGGAACTGTAAGGGAGTTCCCTGCACTCGTAAGAACCCTGACAATGACGTCCTCGGTCTAGAATTATGTTTTGATCTTTCCTTATGGACTGGGGAGCCCGAGATCCTTCACATTATTAATTATTAAGATTAAACTTAACTTAACCTCTAAGATTTTATTTTAAAAAAATGTATCTTGATTATAAATAAGGCAAACCCTATTGATTGAATTGAATTTTTAGGTTTCCCATTCATTTTTCTAATAAAAGAAGAAATAACATTAAAATAAAAATGGAGATATATATAAAGTAAATTCTAATTTACCATTTAATTATCAAATATTATATTTAAAATTCATATTACGTACATTATCTTTTTTGATTCATTAGGAGGCTTAAAGGGAGGAAATAATACGATGGTTAACACCGATATGGGTTGACTCTTTGAATTTCCACAATTTGACTTTACAAATTGATAAAAATGTATTTTAGTCCGAGAGGACCCTTAAACCGAGACTTATTCTAGACTAGTGAGAAGACAATTCAGCTAGATCCCTGGTTGTTTTAAGTAAAAATTCAATTTATAGATTCATTAAAGTGAGAACATTTTTTCATGATTACGCAATTCTATTCAAGGATATTTTTAGGAAAGATACTATTATTCAATCTATATGTCGTTGACTGATAGTTGATCGCTATTGAGTATTAGATGTGTGATAGAGTATTATAATTCTTAGAATCTTAGAGCAATATAAATACCCTTAAGTACAGTAAATATAATCATAATAAGATAATAAAAATTAATATATCTATACATAAAGTGATAATTATTAAATGAAAATAATCAGTAAATTTAAATATTTATAACGACATATTTTAATATTTATTTATTAACATTCGCCATAGAATATAAATATCCTTATTAGTGAATATCACTTAAAGATATTATAATATTATAATCTAAATAATACTATATATTTTTTGTGTAATACCTAGATTATTGATAATATATAAACTAGTGTTAATACTATTATATCCAAAATATTGATATTTAGTATTTATAAAATTTTTATCATAATTAATTATTATAAATATACAATTCTTATCTACCCGTTTATATAATCAATTAGTCTTTTATATTGATTATCGTGATGTATGTCCATAGTTATGATTGTGGCTCATTAATATAATGTTTATAGGATACCTATTTAATGTTATTTTAATTCTTTAATTTAATATATTTTATTATTGATAAGATACCTTATATATTACTTATTATCAATTGTGACGTGATATTGAAATTTATCAAACTTGTATATTCCAGATATTTAGATTAAATAGTTTATTTTATTATTCTGGTATTATAGTGATTAACCAGTTTTTTAATTATACGTTTATGTCTCTGTTACATATTTCCTATATAGTGAAAAACAAATATAATGGTGATTGTATAAAAAAATAAAATTATGATAAGATTTATATTATACGTTTATTATAATTAAATTTAATCATTATTTTGTTATATATATCTTTCAATTAATCTGCTTGTATTAAAATAAAATAAGTTTTTAACTAATAGAATGAAGAATTGACTAAATCCTAGATATAATCAAATGTATTAACATCACGATTATTCTCTTACTAAAATAATCCTCAACCTAATATTTTCTTTAGTTTATATTTAATTAGGAAATACAATAAAATTATCCATGTGAAAGGTAATTTTAATATATATTAAAACTATTCATTCTAAATGAGATTTTCATTGATTAGTTAACAAAAAATAAAAAATAAAGAATATCCTTTATCTTGAATTATTAATAATAATATAAATAATAATAAATTTTTATTTTTATTTTTTTAGCCAATCAAAATCATGAAAGTATTTTAAAAATTATTAATAAAATTATATTCTTTAATCGAAATAGGATTTGAATTATGTAAGATATCAATATATCTGATTAAATTCAAGACGTTTAAAAATAATAATTTTTTATCTCATTTTTTGCTTACCAAATTGCAATTTGTAATTAAAGAAATTTAATCATACCCTTTCTAAATCAAATCTGAATCATCCAAATATATTTATTTAAAATAAGTTAAAAAATATAAAAATTTTCAAATGCCTCATTTACATATATTATTTGAAATAATAATGTTGAAGCTAAATTATAAATTATAATTATAATAAAATTTTAAAAATTATTAAGTTATTATTAATAACTTACATAATAATATAATGAAATAAAATATAATTAGACACAATAAGATAATAATAGCAAAATTTAAAAATTTAAAAAGCTTAATTATCTATATTATATATTTCTAGATAAAATTTTTTTAATTGGTTAAAACTAAGATTATTTTAGGATATCTTAAATTCCACAAGGACAACATCGGCAATCACATTATTCCCCCCCTCATTTCTACTTTTATATATAGTATAGACTAGTTTTTTTTTATGACGTGCGTCACACATTAACTATGCTCATTATATACTCATTTTTTCTACTCTTTTAATTTTTTTATCTATATAATATTAAAATATAAATTTTATATAATATTAAAATATAAATTTTTTTTTAGATTAAAATAAATACAAGTGGTTAATTTGTATCGCACTTTGTCGTACAAGCTACTTGTATTGCTACTTCTTATATACTAATTCTATTTTTTAATGTTACTTCCTATGTATTTAATTCTATTTTTATATAATAAAGTGGTCTCAAATTGAATTGATAATAATAATCATTTTGGTAATAGTATTACTTATCGAGTGTATTATAGAAAAAAATATATACACATACACATAAATTCTTCAAAACCCTAAAAAGTGACACAAAATAAAAATATATAGTTCTAGTTTTTTTTTAATTTCTCAATTACTATTTTCTTTCAAGTTAAATAGATTTAGAATATAAAAGAAAAAAATATCAAGAAAATTAAAATAGTTAATCATCAAGAGCCCATCTATTTATTACAAAGGAAATATAAATCTCTTACTAAATAAAATGATAATAGTTACAAATTATTCAGAAATGAAAAAATAAAAATAAAATAAAAATATTATTAAAAATAAATTTTTTTTTCAAAATTCACCTAACAAATATAATATATATATATATATATATATATATTATATACTATATTTAGAATGAAGATTTTTAAAAACCTTTGGAATCCTCACAATATACCATATGTTGATTTTGTTTAAAATTAAGTTTTCAAAAATTTTAAAAGATTAATTTAATGTGTATTTTATTTGAAAATTTTTTATTAAAATAAATGAAAATAAAATCATTATTAAAATAAAAATTATAATAAAAATAATATATTATTTTTTTATCTTTAAAGAAAAATTTATGTGTTTTATTGGAAAATTATTTTTAAAAAATATATCAATCAAAATGTACAATACTAAAAAGAGAAAAAAGGAAAATTAATATATATATATATATATATAATATATTATTATATAATATATATATATATTATTTCTTTGAAATACAAATATTTTTAGTATAACTGAAAATAATTAAATATTTAAAAAATAAAAAATATAAAAAATATAAAAATTTTCAAATGTTTCCTTATCATATATATTTATGAAAAATAAATAAAATTTAAAATTTTGAAATGCTTAAATTATCTATATGTATTTATTTAAAAAGTAATTTTTATAAATATATCGAATTAACTAATAAAATGTAATTTTCTAATTAGTTATGACTAAGGGTATTTTAACATATTCTAAATTTCATCAGGGACGCTATCAAAATCCCATTATTTCCTCTTATTTCCATATTTATATATAGTGTAGAGTAGTTTCTTTATGACATGCGTTGCACGTTGACTATACTCGCCATATATTGTTTATTGTGCTTGTTTAATTTTTTATTAATATAATATTAAAGTATATATTCTTATTTAGATTAAAATAAATACACTTTACATATATAATGACTATTTTTTTATTACATGTCTTGTATTGTAATAACTAATTAAAAAAGATAATATTTTTATTTCTCTGATCAAAATAACATTTTCAATATGAAATTTATTATTTCTATTCTCTTCAAAATACTAATTTACTGTGATGTAAAAATAGCTATATTAATAATCACTATTATTTATAATATAAGCTAACTCAAAATGAACCCAACTCCAAATAGCGTTTTGATTCCATATTCAGTGGATGGGACATTTATCTGTGGTCTACAGGATTGAGAATATATGCATAGCTTTCCTAGCTTTGATTCTCCATTTTCTAGCCTCCTCATTATTAGTTCACCGCCCCTAATAATGCTCCATTTTCTAGCCTCTACATGTGAATGTTTCATGTACTATAAGTATTGCGGTTGAGCTTTTCAACTTGATGAGCCAGCAAGATCTGTCATAATGATGACTTTACAGTCCTGGACTGTATACTTGGCTTGGACAGGTCCTTCACCTTCGCACTGATGCCGCTTCCTGAATATCGAGGGAAAGAGAAATTTTGACTTATTTGGAAATAATATTTTATAAGGAAAGGACTAAATTATAATTTTATAAAAGAGGGACTAGATAATAATTTTGCAATACAGCTAATTCAAAGTGACACCTCACTCACTCACATCTCTAGTCACATCACATGGACAATTTTTTTTCTCTTAACTCACATCAGATCAATCACACTAATTTTTCTATTTCATCTTCTCCCTCAGTCCCTCTCATTATTTCTCCTCTGTTTCTTTCTTCACTAGCTGCAAATGGAATGAATTTTCCTCTCTCTCTTTCTTTTTTTTTTTTTGGCTCACTAGTACTCTGCTTCACAACTAGAATTGGCATGGCTATGCATAGCCGATTCACCAAGGAAGCTCACAAAATATTTTTACTAGTTTTTCATATGTTAGGTTACCAACTTTTTGGTAGGTAAATTAACAATGATACAAAGTCTGTATTTATTATTTTCACATGCTAAATTTTTCTTTTGATTTGTGTTGAATCCTAACGTATCCTATTCCTAAAACTAATTAAGCCTATGGCTACATTTTTCCACTGAGATGTGAAGCGAAGATACGCCTAGAGTATACCATGGCCAATAAAAGTGCTAGAACAGTTAAACTACAGCTGAGAAATCAGGAAACTACTAAATATTGTAAATTCATACGAAGTTGCATTTACAACAGAGTAGTGACTGCTTAATGCCTTTCCCTATAGGTCACCAAGATCTTGGTAGCCATCTCACCAACATCTTGACGAGTTTGCAGATTCTCCATATTGTGAAATCCATTGAATTCCTTGATCACTTGGGCATAATGATTAACCCCATCGCTCATTTCAGCCTCACCTACCTTCAAGATGTTCTTGAGCCCTACAAGGCACAAACTCACTGTCCTACTGTCTTCACATAGTAGATGCTCACAGAAAGGTCCAATGCAGCCATGGTCCACTGGGTACCTGCAAGAATAATTTAAGTTAGGATATTAATTGAACTAAGACCTAAATGGTTAATATTCTTATTAATTACAGTGTGGGACCGAGGGACGTTACGAAACACATTCTAAATCTCCCTTTTCCTAATGTTAAGAAAGAAGTCAGAACCTCTCAATCTTATTGAGAAAGTTCATGAAGGGAATGATGAAGAGAATGGGAAGTTCTTGGTGCTATTGATTAAAACTAATCATCTATCCATATCTAGAAATAGAAGATAGAGGGGAAATCAGGTTCTTGATTAACCAAAATCTTAGTTTAACTATGTTCTTAACCCTCATACAAGATACTGGATAGAGATTGAGTTCATGTTCTTCAAATTGAGGATTCTGAAAAGGAAACATATAAGGAGTTTAATTTTTGCATGCGCTATGATCTGGCTCATGAAAGAAATAGGGTAAATTACGGCAGATTTTAGTATACTGGACCATTCTGTTACAATAAAAAAAGCTACAAAAAATTCAGGAAATAGCCATGGAAAATTCCATAGCTAAGTAATGCATAAGATATCTTTATTCAGGGGACTAAAAGTGTTACTTTGAAAATAGAAGGGGCTGATAGCACTAACTATGAGTTATGACAAAGATGGAAAGTGCTAAATTTACCCAAAGAAATGGGGCAGATCAACAAATAGAAAGGAGAAACATACTTAATCTGCTCATTGGACCCCCTTATGGTGGCATTTGACAAAGCACAGACAGCTTCCCATTTGACTTCAGCCT
The DNA here is from genome assembly GCF_014843425.1 of Jatropha curcas. The sequence continues at coordinate 50,514 of NW_023591548.1, read as the reverse complement.
CGTAGTCGTCTTCATCTTGAAGAAGATGTAGAAGAGGAGGGATTAAATTTGCTTTTATTACTCTCTGCTACAAAAGAATTCATATATAATGTCATGTCCAAATCATATAAACTGTTAAACGATATAAACAACTTTGGGCATCTATTTCTATCGAACATGGTAGAAAGGGCATATTAATTTTAAATAGATAGGAAAAAAAAAATTATTAGACCTGTAGATTGCTTCGATTCCCAGCTGTCATATTTGAGATGGCCCGACAAGCCTTCCTCAAGGTAGCACTTACCATACCTTGAGTGAGAATGTCATGCAAATTAGGGAACACCCCATGGTCAATTAGAACCTGAAAAATAATAGCATATCATGATTACAAATGATTATTATTTCTTATATTATTGATTATTGTGTCTTGATATTCACAAATTAACTTCAATCAATAGTAAATTAAAACAAAACAATTAATATATACCATGATTACAAATTCTTAAAGCATTTTGAAATTCTTGAAAATCCTATGTGGCATAACCTAACTATTCTATCTCTATATTACATTACCTAATTTTAACAATCTCACTTAGCACTCTCTAGGAAAATCATACTTGCTTTATATATATTGATTTGCAAGCATTATTTGAGTTTAATGGAGTACTTAAATATATTATGGCTGCCTATATACCATTTCAGGAAATAACTTAACATTTCCAATATACCATCAACTTAATTAATTATAAAACACTAAAAGAGATAGGGGTGTTGCATTGTTCACCCCGTTTTATTGAGGAGTTGATATATCATTGCTTGAAGAAGTTTGTTGCGATATATGCTTTGGGATAGTGGTGAGGGCTTAAATTTTGTTTTCTTTTGTCCAAGGTGATCTGTTTTTCAATTCACACATTTCAGCTTTCTCTTGACACTTTGGGTTTGCTTACTCTTGACATGTTGGGTTTTGATTTTCACACGTAGCTGAATTTCAATTTTCTCTTGACACATCCAAAAGTAAAAAAGTAGCTAATCTTGTAGAGTGACAAAACCTAGAATCAAAACTTTGAATGAAAGAGCCTCACTTTTCTCTCATTTTCAATTTGTACTTTTTCCACTCATTTCTCTCTCAGCAATTCTCCTTAATTTTCAAGGCAAGGTATGTATTTCACTTCACAAACTCTTAAATATTTTTGTTACTGCAATTCTCCTCTCATTTTCTATACTTTAATTTCTGTCTATACTCTCCTTAATAGATGTAATTTCAGACTCGTGTACAGCTATACCAATTCAGGGCATGCATCCATATTCATGTAACCACATAATTCCTTTTGATTTTTTACCTCTTCTATCCTATGTACAAGTAAAAATAAAGCATGTATTTCGGTCTGAGTATCATTAATTTAAGAGAAAAAAAAGGGAAAGAATTCTTCGTAGACTTAATATATAATCATAACTGTTGAAGTATTGGCATTTTAGTTTCCAGCTCATAATTCTTATTTTCCAGCAGAAGAAGTCAATAACAGATATTTTATTCTCCTAATTTTTAGTATTATTTTTGCAGTTAGTTTTTATCTTATGATATGCAGTGGCAATAAAGTAGATAAGTTTGTTATTTTATTATGTAAAAATTCTCAGTTTGAGCTGAATAATATGATCAGTCTTCTCTCTTCTTCACACTCTTCCTTAAACATCATTTTTTAGCATATATATTTCTCTCTTTTCCTTTCAAACACTAACAATAACTAAATATTTTTATATGCTCATTGAAAATAGCGAAAAGGGAAGAGGGAAATTCACTACTGATTGCCTACTATGTGAATCTTACACTGATTGTCTGTTCTTATTGTTTGCACCGATTGCCTGTTTGATTACGTGCATTGATTGCCTGTTTTGGTCATTTGCATTGATTGCATGTTCTGTGAATTTTGCATTGATTGTCTATTCTGAATTTTGGACTGATTGCCTGTTTTGATTGGTTGCACTAACTACCTATTTTCTGAATGCTTGCACCAATTGCCTATTCTGGTTGCTTGCACTGGCTGCCTATTTTTTGAATCTTGGACTTATTGTCTGTCCTGATTTTTATTGACCTGAAAGGCATGGTTATTTAAAAATATGCATATGCATGATTTATGCTGGCAAATCATGAATATAGCTCAATTTTTCAGTAGAGTGATTTTGGCCTAAAAACCCTATTTTTGGTAATTTTTCTAATTCGAGAATTGTTTCGCTGCAGTCTGAAAATCTGGTTTTTGAGAGATTTTTGATAAAAATAATAAATTTAGGTGTATTTTGGTCTAAAAACACCATTTTGATCAGTATTGATGTGCAAAAATCATAAAGACGGGTCAATTTTCAGAAAATTTGAAGTTTGGGGTCAATTTTCAAAAAATTTAAAGTTTGGCTATGGGACCCACGGTGTCGTGGTGGGTCCCATGGTGCTTAGGGCCCAGGGCAGCCATGGTTGGCGTTTGCCTATGAATACCCCTCATTTAATGCCTTCTCTTTTGTGGTTTTGCACCTCGGGGCCCGATTTTTAAAAATTTTTCACTTACACCCAAAAATGCAGATCTGTTTTTGAGTCATAGCATGCAAATGTGTACCAAGAAATTAGAAAAGGTGGAGAAAAGGAATTTGCGCCAGTACGATATGGCAGCTTTAGTTATTTTGAGAGGCGTACTGATTGATCGGGCTTTTGTGTATGCATGCCCACAATTGTGTGACCCTCAATGACAAGAAGTTTGCAGCTATTGTGGGTTGTGATTCTAAAAGGGCTTCGGTGGCTGCACTGGCTAAGTCTAGGTATTTGTTGACCTTTTACGGATGTTAGGCCTATCTTCGAAGGAGGCTAATGAGATAGTTAGCGATGATTGTGCTAACTTGGGTATGCTGATAGGGAGGTATCGGTACTAGAGGGGTTTTGCTGATCAGAATTTTAGAGGTTTTGGATAAGGGCTTTGGTATTATCCTTAGTGAGCACTTATCTGTTATCAAGCCTGGTCGGATGGGGCAATCTGAGAGTTGTTAATCTGGTGCTGCAGATGGAGTAAGGGTTAGACATAATTAGCATGGTGCTTGCTGAGACCATCCTAAGCCTCGATCAAGCTTTCAAGTTGAGGGACTTCGGTCAGCTAGTCCGATTCTGCTTCAGGTAACCATTTCTAATATGGTTTAGGTTTCTGATTCAGTTTGCATGCTTTTTAGAAATGGCTAGGTGTTTAAGATGGGTACAGTTGAGTCTGTCTAATTTGTGAATATTTTGCATGTGAATGCCTGTTTTTTGGATTATGGTGCAATGTCTGATTTTATAGGTATGGCAGAGGGACCATTAGAGGATTATAGAGCCTCCATGATTTCTCCTGTATGAGGCATTGTAATATCATTCCCAGTAGATTATGGTGAGACTCGGGACTGAGGATGAGTGGTTGCTTTTGCTTATAGAGCTGAGACCCAACCAGATCACTTAGAGATGTGATTGGTACGAGATTGGGAGATTTTTAGTGAACTCTGTTGGGTATCAGATGGCGTATTTACTAGGCATGGATCAGTTCACATTCTACCTGGATTCCAGAGTTATGAGGCAAATGTGTCATGTTCAAGGCATGCCACCAGCTAGAGCTATATTTGAGGCTACTCTAATCTTGTCTCGAGTTACCATAGTGGTTCAGGGCAGCTGGTATAGGGGAGCACATGTGGTGGAGCCTGGTATATCAAGAGGTAGATCTGAGGCATTTGAGGCTTGGTGGGTTTCAGAGCATGAAGACCATGAGAGAGGCCGTAAAGCTACACTAACTCAAGAGATTGAGGGTAGACGTAAGGCGACATTAGAGCTAGTTCATGACCATATAATATAAGAGGACTTGGAGGGCTCAGACAACTTTAGAGACAGACATCCGAGGCGACACAGATGGGTTGCCTAGACTTTCAGTGAATACCGACCTATTTCATATTGTTGTGACGGTGTCCACCCATAGTGTATAGATACAGACAGTATAGATATGGACAGTTGACATTAGGTGAGGACATGAGATAAATGACATATGCCTGGATGATAGGACTTTCTTGATTTTCCTTTTACATGGCCTATGCTGTTTTAGAGACATGTAAAAGAGAAATCATCTGGACATGTATATGAAAGGGACATTCAGTCTAGCCTTTATGAGATTACTACTCTTTTCTTTACCTAAATTACCCTCTTGGGTTTTCAATTTAGTAGGCTTATTTGATTTTGCTTAAGAAGCTTGCCCTTGTAAGTTTTCAACTTAGATGTTTTCTATTTTTGCCTGAACTGCCCTTTTCGGGTTTTCAATTCAGCTTAGTTTTTAGTTTTTCTATCTTTTGTTAGATTGATGTTGGCACCATAAAAATTTAAAATTTTCATTTGAATGAGAAAACATATATTTATTATTATTGTGACTGCACCCATAGGCTGTGCTACCTACATATATCGTACTTTAGTGAACATATTTCTGAGAGTTAGGTCCCCATAGTTCGGTAAAACGGTGACGGATTAAAATTTCTGGTGCAAATGTTTGAATGCATTCACACAAAAAATACCTTTTTAGTTGATCCAAATTGCAAAGGATTTGTGAATTTGTTGCTATTAATGTTTGATAAAGTGACACCATCTCCGAAGAGAATCGTCTTTAGGATATAAGGGTCTATCCAGTTTGGCCCGAATTTGCCCCGAGGATCTTATACAGGAGCTTTGATTTCTTAGAGTACAAGACACCCTTCTTCGAATTTTCGATCTCAGATCCTTTTATTGAAGTATCTAGCCATTCTATGTTGATAGCTCTTAATATGGTTGGGAGGTTTAAGTCTCTTCTCATCAATTGCATTTAATTGATCTTGATGGCCTTGAGCCCATTTTGCTCTAGGCAACTGACTTTCTCACATAACTCTGGCTGAACAGATCTGAACTTCGACGGGAAGGACTGCTTCCATCCTAGAGACCAATGAATACGGTGTTGCCCCAGTTAGTGTTCTGATGGAGGTTCTATATCCCCATAATGCAAAAGGAAAATGCTCATGCCAATTTCTGTAATTATGTATCATCTTTTATAAGATGTTCTTGATGGACTTATTAGCTGCTTCTATTGCTCCATTAGTTTTATCTGTACAATGAAGACTAATGATACTAAATTCTATACTTGGACAACAGATTGGAGACTTCCTTCCGGAAATGAGACCCATTGTCTGATATGATCTCGAAAGGAACTTCATATTTACATATGATATTGTTTTGAATGAACTGAGAAACTTTCCTTGAATTCAGAACATGATATGACGTAGCCTCTACCGACTTTGTGAAGTAATCAGCCACCACTAGAATATCCTCATGTTGATTGGAAGACTTTGGGGTAATCTTACCAAAAACATCGATTCCCCATATTGCGAAGGGCCATAGTGTGGTGATCGGGTGCAGAGCCACTATAGGCATTTCCTGAATCTTGGTATAGATTTAGCATTTATGACACTTTTGGACAAACTTAGCATAATCTAATCCAATAATCAGCCAATAGTAGCCCTTATTAGTAATTTTATGGGCCAAGGCCATGCCATTCATGTGAGGGCCTTCTTCTCTGCCATGGACCCATTCCATGATCTGTTGAGCTTCTTCCTCAATTACACACCTTAGGTGTGCCTGATTCTAGGTTCTTTTGTACAAGATTCCATCTTTGTAGAGGAAACCTCTTGATAATTCATGGAGAGTCCTCTTGTTAGACTTGGAGGCTCCTTTAGGGTATTCTCCTCTTACGAGCCAAATCTGTATGTTTCAAAACCATGGCTTGCCATCGATAAGCTGGATGCTGCAACAGTGGGCAGGTTGTTGACGAATTTGAACATTCAACGGTTTGTTGACCATGTCAGGGTTGACATCAACCATTAAGGCTAAAGTAGCTAGTGCATCAGCAGACTGGTTCTTGGCCCTCGTTAAGTTATGGAAAGAGAGCTCTTTAAACTGATCGAGATGTTGATGGTAAGGAACCAAGCGCTGCTCTTTGATTTTCCACTTCTTGAGAGCTTGAGAGACTATCATTATAAAGTCCTTAAAGAAAGTTAAGTGCTTGATTTGAAGTCTAAGTGCAGTTTCTAGCCCGGTGATACATGCCTTATATTCCGCTTCATTGTTAGTGACTTGAAATGCCAGCTTGATGCTGAAGGGTAACCGTTCTCCGCTCAGGGTCACTATGACCACCCCTACACCATAGCCTTGATTATTGGTTGCTCCATCAAAGGAAATTCTCCAAGTGTTAGACTGAATCTGGTGGATGTCCTTATCTAGAAACCTATTGTCATCCATTTCGATACCACTGGGTGAGGCGGCAAGGTAAACTGCTATTACACTGCCCTTAATAGCCTTCTTTGCTATATATTTGAGGTCAAATGCTGCAAAGATGGTGGTCCATTTTGCCATCTTACTGTCTAGAATTGGCCCCTCTATAAGAAATTCAAGGGGCTCTAGTCAGCTATGACTTGTGTGGTGTAGGAGCATAGATAATGCTAAAGCTTGTTGCACACCCATGCTAAGGGTAAGCACAACTGTTCGATCTTGTTCTACTTCAGTTCATGAGCAAGGATCCATTTACTCAGGTAGTAAACGACATTCTCTCTGTGAGAATCTTGTGCTTCTTGTGCTAGCATTGCCCCTATGGCTTTGTTAGTCACCGCAAGGTATAAAAGCAACGGCTTGCTAGGTTTGGGAGGTTAGAGAACTGGATGATGGAGCAGATAGACTTTAATTTAATTAAAACCTTTTTGACACTCATCATCCCATGCTTTCAGAGCATCCTTTCTTAGTTTCTTGAAGATAGTCCTGCAGGTCTCTACTAGCTGCGAGATAAATCGACTGATATACTGTAATTCATGCAAGAATCTTCGAATCTCCTTTTCGATCTTAGGAGGTTGCATCTTTAAGATGGCTTTGGACTTGGCCAGATCAATCTCAATTCCTCTTTTGAAGACCATGTAGCCTAAGAAGATGCTAGATGGCACTCCGAAGAGACATTTGGCCAGATTAAGCTTGAGATTATACTAGCATAGTCTGGAGAAGAACTGCTCAAGAGCTGTCAGGTGGCTTGGTCCATGACCATGTCATCGACATATACTTCCAGATTCTTATGCAACAGATCATGGAAAATTATGGTGGCCATCCTCTAGTAGGTTGCCTCCCCACATTCTTTAGCCCAAAAGGCATCATCTTGTAGTAGCATGTGCACTATTCAGTGATGAATGAATTTTTTGGCTTGTTAGAAGGATTTACTAGTATATGATTGTATCTAGCATATAAGTTAGTCACTGAGATGACACTTGATCTTGCCATTCTGTTAATAAGCAGATTAATATATGACAATAGAAATCATCCTTAGGACAAGCCTTTTTTAGATCTCGATAATCAATATAGATTTTGATTCTGCCATCCTTTTTAGGGATCTGTACTATGTTGGCTAACCAAGTTGAGTAATCTATGGTCTCAATGAAGTTACTTTCTAGAAGTTTGGCTGTTTCATTTTCAATCCTCAAAGAGATTTTCAGCTTTTGTCTCTGGAGCTTCTGCTTTACTGGTATGATACGCTCATATGTAGGAATCTTATGAACTACAATTTTCGAATCTATACTAGTCATATGACTTGAGCCCCATGCAAAGCAATTTGAATACTTCTTGATGAGTTATGTCAAACCTTGTTTATTGTCACACTCATGCACAATGTATGTATTGTTGGGTTCAAATTTAGTGCCAACAATTATTTTTTCTTTTGTTTTTTTTATTACTTTTTTTCTATTCATTTTCATTTTTGCCAGCAATCTCATTCAAGCTAAAGAGAGGGTGACAAGAAAATTGAAACTTTTAGATCAGGTTTGGTTCTTGATTAAAGAGACTTGTCAGCCATTAATTAATTGAAAAGTTCAATGTAAGGGAACTTACATCCATTGTATGTTGGTTAAATTTCCAAGCTCCAGAAGCAATTCTCCTTAAAGTTGATTAAACTCAACTGACCTATACATTTATGAAGACTAAACACATTGTAACTATCAATACTTAACCCTTTTTTTTTTTTTTTTTTTTTTTTTTTTTTTTTTTTTTTTTTAAAGCCCCAGAAGCAGATTCTCCCTTAAAGTTGTGGGATTAATAAAACTCAACTGACCTATTACATTTATGGAAGACTTAACACATTGTAACTATTCAATATACTAACCCCTTTCTTTTTTTTTTTTTTTTTTTTTTTTTTTTTTTTTTTTTTGTTTTTTTGAAAGAAGGCGATGTAAACCATTTTTTTTTTTTTTTTTTTTTTTTTTTTTTTTTTTTTTTGAAGAAGGCATGTAAACAATATGGTGAACTTTAATTTAATCTTACAATTCTCTTAGATTACTAATGTTTCCAAGTTCTTTTGGGATTGTTTCTGTCAACCTGTTTCCCTTAAGAGAGCTGCAACCATTCATTTTCTCAATTTCAGTTTCAATCCAAAAGTAAAAGATAGAAAAGAATTATATATCCTGTGAGGAAAACGCTTGCCTAGACCGGATTCATTTTTTTGGTCCACAGGTGAGGCATGAATTCCACTTAGGTAAGTTTTCACATCTTGTGAAACAAGATACCTAATTATTGAGTACATTCAATTTACATGTATGCACCAAAGATGCAGGAGTATCATTCCATGAAATTTTTAAAATTTTATTTCATATATCAGATATAGTTTTTTATTTCACGTCCAAAATAATATTCCTATCTTGTTTGTCGATTGAATCTATCCATCCTGATTGGCCGGAGCATGGATCAATGCTAAAATTCTAATCTGTCTTCCTTAGTGCCTTGGCTACATCAAGAAGACCTTCCATTGCAACACATACAAGTAATTAAGAAACCAAAATGAGAATAAGAAATTAGAAAAAGGTTCAAAATCAAGATTATGGTTATATATGAACAAGCGGTCCGAAATATTAGTCAACCTTCATCATTTAGCTATTGAGCAGCTTCAAAAAGAAAAGTTGTGAAGCAAAAAATTATGATAGAAGCAACAAGTAGTCTTAAGAAGAACATCTTTGATCAATATATCTAACAGTTAGAATGTAGAAAGGAAGTGAAAATGGGTTGCTAAGCTTTCGAGAGTCTAAGGAAAAAAATAAATGATTCCAAATAGAAAGAACAAACTTATATTCTTTCAATCTTGGGAAAAGAAAATGTTCCATTGTGGGCCAAATTTACTTTCGATTTCAGAGTTTGCAATTTAAAAATATAGTTTTTTTTCTCGTTTATTAATATTTTATATAGTATTAAGTATTGATTGTAAGTCTCCTCTTATATTATCTAGATTTTATAATATTAAAATATAATTTCATATTGATATGAACGTGAATACAATAGCTAAATAATAATTAGTAAAAGAATATTATATTTATATAAAGTTCAGCTCAATTTTTAAATAGAATTGTAATATCAATAAGATTCTTCAAATCAACTTATAGATAAACACATATACACGATTAGTTTTATTTTTTAAATATTAGAGATAATTATATTTTTAATGTCTCAACTTTGTATATTTTATATTTTGATGTCTGATCGGAAAACAATAGCAATTGAGTGCATAAATTTTTTAAAATTTACAATTAGATATTTTCGGCTGAGTTGATAAACCGGAAAAGTGAATAGGCAAATGTTAGACCCACTTTCTTTACAAATGATAGCTAATGTGGACAAAAAGAAATCCAAATTAGCTAAGTCAGTCAAATCTAACTTGGACTTTATGAAATTGTGTTTTTTAACCTCCATTTAATCTTGTGCTTCATTCTCTCAAATCTTTCGACCCAAAACCTCAATCTCTCACCCTTAATGTGATGGTAGTGGTAAATCAATGGTAGTGGTAAATCAATGGTCAAGATTTCAAAAGCACTTCATCTTCTTCTTTTTCTTTTTTCTTTTCCAGCTTCAAAAATATTCAACACCTCTGTTCAGACAATCTTTCTCCACCCACCAAAACATCCTCCTTTTAATAAACAACATTATTAGAATGCCAAAAGCTACTGTAGTAGTCGTCGCCCATTTCAATCCGTGGTCCATCTCAATTCTGGGTGCCCATAAACAAATTGTCGTTTACTTCACAAGATCTCTCCATAGACGATTGTTTCGTGAAGGAGCTGCAACGGATCTTTGGCGACAGTCAATCAAATTGGGGCGAATTTTATGTGTGTGGTTGTTGAGAACTAGTAGGGGCTGATTGTAAATTTGTTATTTCCTATACATTTGCTTGAGGATTGTATCTGTGTTGAGTTATAATTATTATTCTTGAGGATTAGAATCTTTGTTTTAAGATGGTTAGATTTTCGTTCTTGGCCACTAGATATTACACTTCAAAGTTAACCAGAATCTCAACCCACAAAGGCACATATGTTGACTATCAAGATTAGCTAAATCATAAGGCAGTGGCAGTCACAAGCTTAGGATTTTAACAGAATCATACTGAATGTATGGCTTATAGAGGAAAATGGGAATCAACAATGGGAACCATCGTCAGCTGGCACATTCTCTTGTGGGCAGATTTTTGCTGTGTTTCTTCAAGATTATCATTCTTAGTATAATAGAAGAAAAGGAGGTAGTAACTCTTACTTTTACTTAATCCATGTAATAATTAGTTCAACTTTTTACTCTTTTTTTTGCTTTTTGAAAATTAATTTTTACTTGAATAGATTGTGTATATTTGCAGTAATGAGTTTAGAATTTTTTTTTTACTTTCTTTTTTCCTTTTTCTTTTTTTTTTTTTTGCAAATATTTGGGAAGAATTTTAGTTTGGTAGACCCATTTATTCGTATACGTTTTCTGGTTTGATTAATGTGTAGTTCCCATTTGATTGATGGGTTTAAGACAGTATCAACGACTTTTTTAGGCAAATTGTAGTAAAATATAAAATAGAGGTTAAAGATCACATTTTTCATAAAATTTAGGTTAGATTTGTCTATTTTTGTCCACTGCAGCTGCCATGTGTAAAGCAAGCAGGTCCCACAATTGCCCATTCACTTTTCCTATTTGCCAACTCAGCCGTAGACACCCGATTGTAAATTTTGAAAAATTCATGCATTCAATCACTAGCATTTTCTATTCAGGCACCAAAATAAAAAAAAAATGCAAAGTTGAGACACTAAAGATATAATTATCCCTAATTATTAATTAATATTAAAATATTAATATTTGTATTTTTAAACATTTATAGGATATTTATTGATGTACAAATCATAAATTTTTGATTTTTTTCTTAATAAAATATATTAGATAGACGGTTAAAGATCAGCATTTTTTCTTGAAAAAATTTAGGTGACGATTTGTCTAATGCTTTTTGTCTCTATCTGCAAGGCTGCCATGTGTTTAAACAAATGGCAGCGTCCCACAATTGCTCCGCAAATCTCCACGTCCTTCTCCCTATAATATTTTGCCCCAACCTTCAGGCCGAATGCGAGCACCCGGATTTAAGTATATGTTTGAAAGAAGTTCTGTGTGCATTTCCAATCACTAGCATTTTTCTATTCAGGGCACCTAAAATAAAAAAAAATGCAAAGTCTGAGCTACCTGAAAGAGCGTATAAAATTATCGAAGACCTAATATTACGAGTGTAATTATTAAACACTCGATGGAATAACTTGTGTATTTTAAACAGTTTATAGGATATTTATTGGACTGTTCACATCAATTCAGTTGACTAATTTCTCTATTTTTTTTTTAGATTAACTCAAAGATCCAGATGTATGAAAATAATCAGTCAATATCATATGTATCTAATTATTAATTAATATTAAAATATTAATATTTGTATTTTTAAACATTTATAGGATATTTATTGATGTACAAATCATAAATTTTTGATTTTTTTTTAGATAAATCAAATATCAGATATTAAAATTAATCAAATACTATTTGGTCATAAATTTTAATTGGTCATGAGTAACAATGTGGTACGATATTCAAAATTTGACTAATGTACTTTAGGAAATTCCATTATTTCCTATATATATGTGTATGTGTGTTAGTTGTATATGTTTTTATTATTATAAATTTTTAAATTAAATTTTTAAAATTTTAATTTTAAATAAAATTTCAAAATTAATACAACTCTTCGAGTTTATATATATATGATTAGATTTATTCCATAACTGTTAATTAACATTAATATTAATATTATTATTAATTTTTAAACCTCTCTAAGATATTTATTATTTTATTAGTCATAGTTATTAATTTTTTAAATATATAATATTAATTAAATTAATAAATTAAAATGGATAATCATATTATTTTTATTATTTTAAATTTTTAAGAATAACACTCCTGCGATATTTATGGATTACGAAAAGATCAAAATACCTCAATAAACAAAAAATATCAAACCCCTTTATCGTTTCTCTATGTAAAACCATTTTTCATTTCCTTTTTCTATCTTTCTTCTTCCTTCCATTGTCCTTTTTGATTTTTATTGTTGTAATAACCTTATAATCTTTTAATCTAGGTATTTAGTAAAATACATAAAAAAGAGAAAAAAGTTCTTTCTTAATAAATACTTTCTTACTGAATTAATAATTAAATTTACAGGATTATTCAACTATTCGTCTTAAAATTAATATCTTATTAAGTTGAAGCCTATTTTGATTCCTCAAAGTCCTTTCTCCACTCCCTATAGGCAATCCTCCAATTAAGCCATTGGCCAACCGGTTCGGTTCAATCGGAACCGGAAACCGGGAAAACCGAACCGTACTGTAGGACCGAACCAGAATCGGACCGAAAACCGGCGTTTCATAAAATTTTGAACCGGAACCGGCGGTTCAAGGGGCTGGTTAAGGTTCAAATGTGAATCTTAAAATATGAACCGGAACCGGCGGTTAACCGCGAAGTTCTGGTCCGGTTCGGAATCAGATGGCACAAAAAAAAATTTGTTGCTTTAAAATTTTTATAAAAAAATTATTATTACTTGATTTGATTGTAGTGATTTGATTTATTGGGCGAAGGGAGAAGTTACAATAGTTACATAAGTTAAAAAAGGTGGTGAAAAAAAAACACATTTTTTTTTACTTAAATTTATTACAAAAAAAATTGGACATGAATAGTTGATTTATATATTATAAAAAAGAAAAATACTTTCAAGTGAATAAAAAAAATATAACGAATAGTTTTTGATATAATAGTGGTTTTTTTATTATTTTTTGGTAAATTAAATTTTATCATTTTTTTAATCATTTATTTATTTACTTACTGTAATTTACTAAAATTATCCAAAAAATATATAGTTGTTATTTTTCTTTTATAAGGGACCCAATGGGGGACTAATAAAATGAGAAAACCATGTATAAAAGTATTTGATGAGTTGATGATTTTTTTATTTCACAACCAGATTATTATTTCAATAACTCTTCTCTTATTCTCAATCAAAAATCTCTCCAAATTTTCCATATTTCATTATTTTTCTTATTTGCTTTATTTTTTCTTTAATATTGGAATTATCTATTGTTTTATTTTTATTCTTACATCTAATAACCAAAAATTCTTCTCTAAATCTTCAATTTTTTCCATTCATAAATTACTTCATTTGATTTTTTTTTAATAATTTCTTGAGGTATTTGAAATAATAATTTCCAAAACTCATTTCATTAATTTTATATTCCATTTTATAGGTTTTTCTATATTAGTGAATTAAGCAAAAATTTTGTAATTAATTATACTTATAATTCTAAGTTTAGTTAATAGGAAGTTTCTTTGAAAAATTTTTATAAATAATTTATTTTTAGTTTAATAAAATTAAAACATTTTTAAAATTATATTTATTATGAATTCGGAATCAAAAAATTTTATTATTTTTTTTAATTTGCGTAATGCAGGAACCGAATCGGAAAACCGTTTAATTCGAACCGTCGGTTCGCCGGAACCGTGCCGGACTGAACCGTCGGTTCGCCGGAACCGTGCCGGAACCTGAACCGGAGGTTCAAGGGTCGGTTCCGGTTCAAAATTTTAAACATCTCGAACCGGCGGTTCACTAAACCAGCCATGCCTACCTCCAATAGGATCCATTTAGTCTCCGCTCACTTAGCAAAAATCATTCATCAGAAGTAGTTGGGAGAGCACACATGGAATAGTCTGCGGAGAGAGTAGAGTCAAAATCATCTTAGGGGGTTGATAGCAATGGCGGTTTCACTAGAAGATATCTTTTTGGATATTTGGTTAACTTTCTTCGATTTGGAGATATTAGATTTGGTGCACTTGGAAGGGAAGTAGCACAAATGATTATGTTAGGATTCTAAAGTGGTTTTATACCTTTGATGATTATAATGATGAAGAATACAGGGAAGTAGCACAAATGATTATGTTAGGATTCTAAAGTGGTTTTATACCTTTGATGATTATAATGATGAAGAATACAATTATTAAATGATAAAAAATTAATTTCTTAACATTATTGGGCAGATAAAAAAAAGGAAAATATCATGTTAGGTTAACAATTTTGCTATAATGATTTTCTTTTTTTATTCTTTTTTATTCTCTTTTTTCCTTGGAGAGAGCAAAAGTTAGGGTCAATTTTCTTCATTTAAAGTTCTCTTATATATGACCACTATTTTAGGGTTTGGCCCATGACTAAATGCACCAAAAATGGATAAAGGACTAAAGTGTTTGACGGGATCAAAACTTAGGAACATAATCATATATTTAGGAAAAGAAGGTCCTAACTAGTGCATTTGACCATTATATAGGGACGTAATAGTAATTTTCTCTTGTTTATTCACATGAAATATTAATAATGCTATTTGTACATTTTAGTCTTTGCTAGTTGTCACTTAATTTGTGGCTTTCTAAAATGAACTAATAATGTTGAACTAATTATTAGTTTTTTAGTAAGTTTTTTTGTATCATTTGTCATTCTATACTCACAGGTAAAAGAAATGAAGCTAAAATTAATATATCATGTCTAACAAATTACTTAATAATTCAATTGTATTTAATAGAGGTGTCAGGTTCTAGAAGGGTTACTGTTACTTTTAGAAGGGTTTATTTCGGCAATTTAATTATCAACTTAATTAATTTAAGGTTGAAAACATCCAAATCACCTAATGGGCTAAACATCCAAGCTTACATATATGTCACAAAAGTTGGGTTGCTAAATAGCAAAGTCATATTTTTTTTTATATAAGTTTCGAGTGGACATTTTTAAGGGAGATATGTGGGCAATCTTTAAATGCAATTTAATGCTAAGATTAACAACCTATAAAAAATTGCTATATATGCTAATATATATATTATATATATATATATATATATATATATTATTATATATATTATATATATATATATATATATATATAAAGGATGATTCCTTCTTTTTATTCCTCCTAAAAAATATATATATAAAGGAATGATTCCTCTTTTTATTCCTCTAAATGCATGTAATTTCTTTGAAGTTGCTTGTTGTTATGATTTGTAGGGTTCATACACAAAGTCTCTTATAAAGGCTACCTCACATTAGTCTGAAGGTGAAGAGGTCTGTCGCAATAAAAAATGCAAAGATATTCATCTAGTCTGCCAATGGGTGTAGTAAGCAAAGGATCTATTCCATTGGTTATGAGGTATCTCAGTAATTTTCATAGTTTGAACCAACCTCACATAGTGCCACGTTGCTTATAGGGTCATTCAAAGTGATGCTAAAAAATCTAGTCCTCCAACACGAGGCCTTGAGCAAAGAGTTATGGAGCGGTCATAAGTAATTGAAGAGATCCATAAAATATTAGTAACTTCCACATCGGCCAGACTACCACACCATCTGACTCTATATATAATGTCGCTACCACAGTTTGCTCCTCCATCTTCATATTAGATTTCTCCTTAATTGTTGCAAAAGTTGTTTCCGATACTGACTATGCTGCTGATAGAGGCAGGATCATTAAGTTCGACCATGATGATGACATCCATGTAGATTAGTAGATCATTATAACTTTATTTTATTTTAATATTCTTTCATGGAAAGCATATTAACTTTGTTTAAAAGTTTGATTTTTGCATTAATTATTATTTAGTGAATTACTATTTATAAGTTTGTTCATGAATTATGCATTTTGGTTTGTAATGTATGTGATTTCAGATACTGTTGAATTGAAAATATATGTTGTTATTTTTAATAGGTCTTGATTTTTTGGGAAAAGAACAAAATTAAACAAAAATATTTGATTTGCTTTAAATTTTACCGACAGATCACTAATTTAAATTATACAGATAGATTATCCATACTTTACAGATGACACTGACTTTTTAGTAATTTTATTTTAAACTTTACTAATCATTCACCTAGACTTTCCTGATGAAAAACAATTAAATTAAAAATATGGCAACAAAATGCCAACAGATATGACAACGAAACCACTACAAAATACTAACAAAAGTTTTACCAATTTATTTTAAACTTTACTAATCATTCACCTAGACTTTCCTGATGAAAAACAATTAAATTAAAAATATGGCAACAAAATGCCAACAGATATGACAACGAAACCACTACAAAATACTAACAAAAGTTTTACCAATGGAATTCCAACAACTATTGGATTCCATTTATAACCAATTTACTGATGACAAATTATTCGGTCAGTAAAAGTTTACTTATCATGGATTTATTGAGAAATGGATGTCCGTCGACAATTGGTTGATAATCACTTTTATCGATGGAAATTCTGTTGTTAACGGTGAAGAAGAAGAAGATAATGAGGATGACATCTCTCTTACACTTTCCCTTTCTCTCCAGAGAATGAGATTATCATCCATCTCATATCTTATCTCTACAACATCCACTAACCCTTAGTTGAAGCATTTTTGCGATAAGATAATTCCAAGTAAAGGCTGACTTCGTTAAAGGATTACCAAATTAACAACTCAAGTTTTCAACAATGATTCGCTTTACATTCTCTACATTGTGGGATGAATCTCAATATATGTTCAATTGTGGGGTTGATATCTTACCCTCAAAATAATTTGAATTTAAGATTATTATTCAAAATAGGTAAAACTTAACATCCCATATGGCCTTTTGTATGTTAGTCAAATTGCCGACTCAAAATTCAAACCCTAACTTTGTTAAAGTAGTAAGCAAATTGTTAAATCGTACTCTGTGCATGTCTCTTGCTATCGAAAGTTGGAATTTGTATCCTATCTTGATTGTCCAACTGTCCTTAAGGGCACAATATTGCCTATTGTATCATATACCTTGTTACTAATTAGGGAGTTGTGTTTTATGTACGATTATGCTAGGAGGTTCTTGTTGGTCCAATACCCCTTATTCATTTAATGATTTTGGCTGAGCTATCCTTAGAGTGTGATTCTACTTAGCCAAAACATGGGAAGTTCCTTCATTGCCACTTAGAAATCCTTCTATGTTTGTTGGTTGTTGAGGATGAAAGATCTTGTGGTCGTAGCAATCAAATCAACCATACTAGAACCACAATATGATTCTCTTCTGCTATCTAAGAGCAGATGTTCCTGAGGTTTGCTCTAGATAGCATGGGCTTGAGTATCAACTAAGATGTCAAAGCATTTTCATTCCTTGAGGTGTTATGAATATTCAGCTTATATAGAGTCTTCTCGAGGTCCTTAGGATCATTGATGTTTTTGTCAATTTTAACCATTTTAAATAATGGTCTTCACTAATTTGGTGTGGTCCCACTAAGTGTTCTAAGATATTATTCATCCCAATAGATGTTAAGTAATATAATATGCAATCAAGAGATATAAGAAATCATCAAACTAGCTTCTCAATGTCTAAAGTTGGCCTGTGCAAATATATAGGCTTTAATGAGCCATCATCAAAGTTTTTTGATATATAGACAAAATCTCATTAATCCTGAGAAGACACGAAGAGTCTAAGGTGAAAAAGAGATTAAGAAATAATATAAAGAAATTGAGAGACATGAAAAGATAAAAAGGGTTTTTATATTTGATTCACGTTTTTATTAAACAATATTTACAATCCTATTTGTATTATGCATAATCTAACCCTACATATACTCATGTATGTGTAATAATGCAACAAATTAGCTATTCACGAAATTAATAAGTAGCAAAAATATATACAAAATATACATATAATATATTTGGTCGGGAATGTAATCAGGCTGAATAATTTCTTATAAGGCCATATCAGTTTTAGGCCTCACTTTTGGCTCTCTAAGTGTGTCGGCTTTCAAGTTTTGGACTAGCATTAACAATATCATTTTGTAATCAGGCTGAATAATTTCTTATAAGGCCATATCAGTTTTAGGCCTCACTTTTGGCTCTCTAAGTGTGTCGGCTTTCAAGTTTTGGACTAGCATTAACAATATCATTTTTTTTTCTTTTCCATGCAAAGGATGTCTTCAGAACCAAGAAACTAACTACTCTAGGCAATATGTTCCTAACTAAATCAACAATAAAAAACCCTTGAAATAAAGAAGATGGCTCCTCCAACACATGTAAGTCCATATTCTTCAATCATATCATACAAATTTTCTTCAAAGAATATTCTTTCATATGGAATTTATTGCATGAAAACAAATGAAGTGCAGGTCAACAATTCTCCTAGATCAAAATAAAAATAAAACCAATAACTTTTTTAAGATGAAACAATGTCTAACTTTGTGAAACCAATTATGATTTCTCATATATTCAAGATATTCAAACGTCCTTTTATTACAATTACAGTTAAAAACATGCAATTGATACATTTAATTATTTATCAAATTTCTATTTTCCCAGTATTCAGAACCTAAAGATATCGGATAAAGATCCTTAGCAGATGTAGAAGAAGCAGTCCAAGGGCCCTCCAATTGCATACTTTGAGTTTGGCTATCGATTGTATTTTGGTGGGCTACTCGATTGTATTTTTCCACTGATTTGCTTGAAATGTTTCTTTCATTGCTTCAACTGTGGAAATCGTCATGTAAACACTTTGAATTCCCAATTTGGAGTTCTTGGAAATCGTCATGTAAAACACTTGAATCCAATTTGGAGTCTTGAACTGAAGCTTTTCCTTCAAGTATGCTCACAACTGAAGACATAGCAGGCCTAACTGCTGGAGAGACATTAGTACATAAAAGAGCCACACGGATTACTGTCTCAACCTGTTCTTTATTGTAGTCTTTGCTTAGTCTTGGATCTACTAGCTCTAATAAACTCCCTTTCTCTTTTAAAACACATGCCTAAGAAAAATTATACAAAGATATATAGTTAGGGATAAGCATTCAGTCGATTTGGCTTAAATCAAAACCCAATTAGTACAAATTAAATAAACTGAAATTTTTAAGAGGAAAATCGAGCCAAACAAATTATATCTAGAATCAAAATCTAATTGAATTAAATTGGCTCTATCAATTTGGTTTGGTTTTAAGTTATTTTAGTATGTATTTGAGCTTTTTTTAGGGTGTAATAAAAGCAAACTAAATTGAATTGTTTTTTACAAAAACCAAATTTGAATCAATTATCAAGCTTAACCAATTCATTTTGGTTGGATTTACTAAACTATACTCAGTCCAATATATAGTTGAGAAAATCCTCTGTGCTTAATTACGAATATAGGCATAATATTCATTTTCCTTTTAATTGAATGAATAACTAATTCCTTGGATTTCAATCCTTTGCAAATCATTACTACTCCTAGTGTGAACCCATCCATACATTAAGCTAATAAAAAATATTTAAATTCAAAGGAAAATACTTATCTATACATACCTTGTATGGTCACACACTTAGAAAAATGGATAAAAAAAATAACATTTTAAAAAAAAAAAACCTTTGTTTGATTGGCTTGGTTTATGGGACCACCTATATATTAGGTGTAGGAAAGAAATTTTCTTGGGAAAAATTGGCAAGAAAACAAGAGATTTTCTTACCCAATCAAGAAGATAAAAGTCATCCTTCTTCATATTGTGCCGATTACTAGTGTTGCTTCTTCCACTAACAATTTCTAGGGCAACAATTCCAAAACTGTAAACATCGGCAACAATTCCAAAACTGTAAACATCTGCTTTATCAGTTAAATGACCACGCATTGCATATTCAGGTGCCATATACCCACTGCAATATCAATAATATAATATATTAGGCATTTATATTTGTCTTCCTTTTTGAATAAAAATTTAATATCTTACATATACTTAAATTTAGAATCTTCGTATATCCATTTTCACATTTTAAAAAAAGAAACTCATTTCACAATAAATAATATTTTATTGTAAGTTATATATTGTTTTCTGTAATATATAATTGTAAGTAATATATTGACACAACTTCGTGTGTGTGAGTCTAGGAAAGTATAGTGGATCATCCTAAGCCTAGGTTAAAAAGTAGGATGGGAGTAAGTTATGGCCAGCATAAGAATACTTAAATTCTCAGATTCAATTGGGATTGAAGTTTAATTATTCATGTTATTATAGGTAAAGAAGTAGAATACATCAAATAAATTATTCTACACATTTAATATTGTAGAAAAAAAAATCTATTTTTTCTAACTTCTTTGAAATTAAAGTTGGAAAAAAGAAAAGAGAATAAAAATTGCAAGAAGTGAATAGAAACTCACAAGGTTCCAGCAATTCTAGTGCTTATATGGGTATTTTCTTCTTTATCAAGCTTGGCTAAACCAAAGTCAGATATCTTTGGATTCAAATTCTTATCAAGAAGAACATTGGTGGCCTTTATGTCTCTATGTACAATCTTCAACCTTGATTCTTCATGAAGAAAAGCCAAACCTCTTGCTATACCAACACAGATCTTCTGTCTTGTAGGCCAATCTAAATTTAATCGGTGTTCTTCAGGACCTTTTAAGTCATTATACTTAAAGTAAGCCTAAAGAGGTTGATATATAATTATATATAACTATTCATATTTAGTTAGGATTTAGGATATTTTTGTTGGGACTTACCAAACAAAGCAACGAGCAAGGCTGTTTTATTTTCATATACTCATACACTAGAATAATTTTGATTTTCCTTCAATACAACATCTTAAAGCTTTAAAGCAAGTGAGATGTTGCAGAGCAGAAAATCATGCCAATTTCATCACAAATTCCGATTTCCTTGCTTTGATCTAGAAAAGCCTGCTTTTACTCAAATTAACAGTGCCATCTGAAAGAAGGGCCCTGCATAAAGAAGAGATATTTTGAACATTCATGTTGAAGACTCCATTTGGTCAGCCGTAATGGACACCATTTTATCTAATTGTATTAAAAATTAATCTTGTAGTGGCAACATTTATATTAAAAATACGATTAATTACTTTATTTGTGTTCATTAAACAAAGTTGAGGTCCTTCATTTGAAAGTGAACTTTGTACTTGCATACCTTATAAAAACAGGACGAAACCACCTTCTCCAAATTTTTTATGATACCTTATAAACAGGACCGAAACCACCTTCTCCAATTTTATTAGCACGATCAAAGTTGTTTGTAGCAGCTTTTATTTGCCTCAATGTAAACGAACCTGTTTGTAAGTCTAGGCCCCTTAAATCTGTTAAAGAAGTAGATTTTTTTTAGAGTTTTTTTCATGAAAACTAAAACCATTATTTATATAAATAAATAATATTTCATCTAAGTAAAATGAATATGTATTAGTTAATTTTATAATTCTTGGAGTATAAAGTTGACGTATCAATTCAAAAATCTCAAATGAAGAGGAAAACCACAAAAATAGCAACATAAACAAATAAGTGAATAATGAGAAATACCTTGGTCTATTATATCTTTACGCCATAGACAACCTTTCCACCAAAGGACACATAGAACTAGGAAGATGACAGCTACTACAGCAACCACAATACCAACCACTCTGCTTGTAGAAATACTACTACTACTACCTTCTGAAGGGGGAACAAAATCTACATGTGGAAAGAATATTAAAAAGATTTTTCAATCCAGGAAAGCATGAAAAAGAAAAGCAATGTTATACCTCTAACTTTAATAATTGTTTACACTAGAAGTAAAAGCTTATAGAAGTCATTAACTCACTTGGAATGACAGAGATGGCAGATATAAGAGGACCATACACTCCTTTAAAGGGAATGTTAGTTGTCCCTTTTCCATTCCAATAAAGGCGTATCTCCAATATTTGACTTGTAACAATGGTGGTAAAATTTTTTGTAGTTGCCTTACCAGCCCCACCAGCGTAATCCTCAATGTTAAAATCCTTTTGCATAAGCTTTCCCTGTCAAAGGTAACATAACTATGACATTAACTATTTTATATGCAAATTACACTTCAAACCAATCGATAACTAGATTAGTTCGTAGCTAACTTGCAATATTCCACCAATAAATAGAGTTACTAATAGGAACCAAATTTCTTATCAAAGATGTGCCTTCCATGGCTCATTATCCGTCCTTAATGCTTTGCTATTCCATCAAGACATTATATTAAATTGATAAGCTACATACCTGAATGTAAATATCAAAAATGCGCCTTCCAAGGCTATTATACGTATTATCATTCGTAAACATTATCTCTGCAAAATGGAGGCCAATTGTGTAATTCCCATTCCCCATGCAGAAACCATAATAAGTAAGAGAGATTGGAGAAATGCGTGCAGTCATGTATAACGTAGAAGTGCCTGGGGAGAGCTTTGTTGTGTATGTGGCCATATAGGCATCTTTATTGCTGGAATTATCTATGAAATGACCAGTATTGCTAACTGCCCAGTTAGTTCTAACTTGAAAGAATCGTGAAGGTCCAGCGTCATCTGTATCATCTTCATATGAGATTCCATTAATAGTAGCTGCTGTCCCTCCACAATTTATATGAAGAGAATAGAAAGCTAGCACAAAATGTAACAATAAATAGTTACATAAAAGTAAAATCTATTTTTTTGTATTTAAGTTACTAAGAGAAACATATGATTCTATTTTTTGAATCCATTAACTTTGTTTGTTTCCAAAACAATGTTGGAAATTATTGGCTTAATGGTCAATTTTATCTTGAAATTTTGATGATTATGCAAAACAAATAAATTTAATATTTTTGTAAGTGCTAAAGTTATTTTATGCAGATTTTTAATATGGAAGTTGCTAAAGAAATCAAGCTTCTATAATCCAAGATTCTTTGAAGACCATGAAGATTATTGAAAATCAAGCTTCTATAATCCAAGATTCTTTGAAGACCATGAAGATTATTGAAGATCTTTTAGGGGTTAGCATCTTAGGAAATATTGTAAGATAGAGAGAATATTTCTTTATAAGCAGAAAATCTCTTTATTTCTTTCAAAATTATTTTTGACATATTCTCGAAAATTGCCTTAAAAAAAGCCAAATCTTTGCCCTTTTAATTTCACTTACCTCAATGAAAAAGATTTTGGCAAAAATTATTTTTTCCAACAAATAATCGAGTATTTGTAAAAGATTCACATACTCTATCTTTTTATTTTCAAAAAGTCAAAATACTCATTAAAGCTAAAACTTCAACATCTTTTATAACGGGATCTTTTATAACGGGATATTCATCCCTCTTATAAAAACGTTTTTCCTCTTTTGAAAAAATGTGGTTTTTATAAGGGTAAGAGTTAATTGTTCAAAGTTTCAGATCTCTCAAAGCTCTCTGTTCAACCCCCTTCATTTATTTTCATCTATTTGCTTTAAAAGATATTTTTTAAGAGAAAAGAAATCTGGTAATAACATTTTCTGAAGAACAGTTCTGAACTTTCCTTCTATTTTAAAATCTGTTTGGTTCTTCCTGTGCTTATAATTGCATTTCTCTCTGTCTATATAGATTCTTGTAATTTGTTGTAGGCTAAAGGATTCTAAACGAAAAATATTTGTGTAATAGCTTAGGTGAAAAGCTATGGTGTAAAAAATTTATCAAGCAACCTTCTCATTGTGTGAGATTTAATGTCTTGATGTGAGTTTTCGGTTCTCTGCAAAATAGAAAGGGTTGAGGTTGACTAGAACCTTTAGAAATCTAGTGGGACAAAGGTTGGATCTAGGTGTTGATCTATTTTCTTGTAAAGTTGGTTTGTAAAGTTGGTTTGTCTGTTACCCTTGAAAAAAAGAGATAAACATAGTGGAGGATCTCAAGATGAGTCTTGGAGAGTGGATGTAGGCGAGTTAGTGCCGAAACCACTATAAAATCTCTGTGCGTTAGTGCCGAACCACTATAAATCTCTGTGCTTATCTTCTTTCATTTTCTGAAGTGTTGCTTGATTATATTTTGTTTACACAACTATTAATCTTTTTAGAAATGCAAAGTTGTTTAAGTTTATGTTTCTAAAGGTGAACAAGTTGTATCTTTATGGTGCATTAGAACTCTGAATTTCTATATTATGATTATACCAAGTTCTAATTTGTCCTTTTATATTCAGTATAAATCACAATCTGAATTATAATCAGTTTTCTAAACTTGCATAAGCTTTGTGAAGCAGTTCTAAACGCAATAACTATTCTTCACAGAGTCTTTCTAATTTTACAATAGCTTTGTGGGGAAGTTCTAAACTTAATAGCTGATCCTCACCAATGCTTTCTGATTCCACTGCAATAGTATTTTGATCTTGTGCTTTTAAAATGTGAAATTTTTGGAAAACTTAATTCACTCCCCTCTTAGGTTGTGCCATATATAAATGGGACCCATAAAAATTAAAAAGTTAAAGGGCATATGAGTTTTATGGCTTTTAGGCAATGTCCATTTCTACTTATTTTAGTAATAGTTGGACCTAACCATAAGCCCATGCCTAATTCTAGGCTCTAAATTATAATTTAAAATTAGAAGTTCAAAATAATAAAAAAAAACAAAACTTTACTTACTTTTTGGGCAACTATTGCTTCTTAAACATGAAACAATATTTCTGTAAAACAATACAAGCAACAATAAATGAATATATATGATTCAAATTCTCAAAAACAGGAGAAAAAAAATAAACAAACTTATAATGCATTGCCCATTAAGGAGCTTGCAAATAAGTTTCTGTGGAAGCAACAAGAAATTTGATCATTTATCTACCATGTGTGTGTGAGAGAGAGATAAAGAAAGATAAAAAATGAGACTGAATTTTTTGTACATGTTACGTTCTTGACATGCGCTTTGAGTTGTGAAATTGTTGTAGGACAAATCACTGCACATTGAAAAAAAAAAAAAACTGTTATTTGAGTAGTTCCATTAATAATATGTTCAATATGGACAATTACATCTATACTAGTCTCATAATTTATTAAGAGTGAATTTCAACCTTATTTCATGTACAATAATAAAAGTATTACAAATTGAAAGGGTAGAGGTAAACTTGGTAAGAGGTTAGAACCTATGAGGTGACAATGTAAATGTGGGCTTACTTTGGCTTGTGCCAGCCAATTGTAAAAGGTTAGTACTAAACAATTAGCTAGCTGGCTTGCCACCCTTATATGCCCTTTGAGGGTTGGGTATTTAACGATGTGGGATTCTTAATACTCCTCAAGTGCAACAAGGACTGGACTTTTGGTTGAAACTTGAAACTTGAAATCCTCCCCCTAAACTTGAACTGGGCTTTTTGCTCTTGAAATTGAATGGGCTTCGCTGGGACTGGGCATCCAGACGAGAGCCCGAATTTAAACGCAGTGGCATCACCGAGAATAACTGAAACCGGGCCGGACCCGCTCTGATACCATATTACAAATTGAAAGGGTAGATGTAAATAGGGTAACAGGTTAGAACCCACGAAGTGAAAATGTAGATGTGGGCTTAATTAGACTTGGGGCAACTAATGCTAAAAGGTTAGTAGTTACCAATTAGCTAGCTAACTTGTCATCCTTATATGCCTTTTATAGGTTGGGTATTTAATCGATGTGTGATTCTTAACAAAAAGGTTGCAGTTTTTTCAAATAACAATTACCTATCGTTTGATTATATGATATATCCGCTATAGACAAGTATTTTTTTTATTTTGCATAATCATCCTTAGGTTCATTTGCTAATTATGTAATTTGTTCATATGTGCATACTACCGTAGTGCAACCTAACCTTATAAATAATCATACTATAACAAAATTAAAATCTCTTTAATTCTCTTAGTAAAAAAAAAACCAACAAGAGTGGTTTAGTTGGTCTTCTCACTTTCTATAAGAGCATTGGGAGTGAAAAATCTAAGATTTGAGATCTTTCAACTATAAGGATATTCCACCAATTTGGTACGCCTGAAAGAGACTTATACCCCCTATCATTGTATCTCACACTGCTATTCTGACTCATCTGGCCTTTTAATTAATGAATAGAAAAAAAGTTCCTTAATTGTTGTTACTTTGCATAATGTTATTCTAATAAATGTTATTCTAATAAATGTTATTTATGCTCAACATATTAACATGTACAAGACTCAAATGTTATTCTAATAAATGGAGAATATAGAGTCAAGAGAATGGTGTTCCTCTTATCCATCCATCTATCTATCTATCTATATCATTATATATTCATTTCTAATTATGTAATTTGTTCATATGTGCATAACTACCGTTAGTGCAACCCTAACCTTATAAATAAAATTTACTATAACAAAAATTAAAAAATCTCTTTATTCTCTTAGTAAAAAAAAAACAACAAGGGTGGTTTAGTTGGTCTTCTCACTTTCTATAAGAGCATTGGGAGTGAAAAAATCTGAAGATTTTTGAGATCTTTCAACTATAAAAGGATATTCCCACCAATTGGACGCCTTGAAAGAAGGACTTTTATTACCCCCTATCATTTTATCTCCACATGCTATTTCTGACTTCCATCTGGCCTTTTTAATTAATTGATAGAAAAAAAGTTTCCCTTATTGTTGTTATTTGCCATATGTTATTTACTAATAAATTGTTATTTTCTAATAAAATGTTATTTATGTCAACATATTAACATGTACAAGGACTCAAATGTTATTCTAATAAATGGGAGAATATAGATAAGAGAAATGGTGTTCCTTCTTATCCATCCATCTATCTATCGTATCTAATATCATATATATTAATATATATATATATATATATATATATATTTAACGGAGAGATTACATTATAGTTAGATTAAGCGATAGTAGGAATCTAGATTATTTATTAATTAAGTATTTAGGAGTCTAATATCTTTTATATTATTCTTTCATATAATTTTTATCATGTATATTACAGTAGTCCCCCTTAATTATTTTGATCATTTATTGTCCAAATTATGGTAATATATTTTATTTTTATTCTTGGTTTTTTTTTTTTTTTTTGTCTGCCACACGTTGTTAGAAAAAAGATAGTTCCTTATTGAGGTTAAAAACATTTTTTTTTTTTTTTTTTGTCTGCACACGTTGTTAGAAAAAGATAGTTCCTTTTGAGGTAAACAAGAGCTGGTTCGTTTGCCAAGGCGTACTCCAAGAGTTACTTCATTAAATATGGTGACCTTTGGGTACTCCACCTTGCCTATATAAGGCTTTCACCTTACCTCATTTTCTTCACTCTCAACATTTCTAAATGCCAAAACATCTCTAAAAACTTCTTTCTCTCTTTAGTAAGTTTTATAGCTTTTTTGTATTACTTTTTATTTACTTTTGGCGAAATCATGGGTTCGTCTAGCGATGAAGACGTTCAAGTTTTAATTGAGCAGTCTGAAGGTAAAGCTGTCGAATTCAGGGTTAGGGAAGCAAAAGGTAGAAGGGAGAATGTTAGGATCGCAGACGTTCCCTCTAATATCAATGAGGGCGAGTTTCTTGATGTATGTTCCATGTACAACATCATGCCAGAGTATAAGTTAGCTCGCCCTTCAAAGTATACGAGAGCAAATGAACCGTTAGATAGTGAGTCCATTATGCTATATGAGGAAGACTTTCAATCAAGGGTTCGGCTACCTCTATCCGAGCCTCTGAAATCTTTTTTCAGTGAATACGACATCACCATCAGCCAACTCCACCCTAACGGTTTAAGATTTCTATGTGGTATAGTGGAGTTGGCTTGTCGAGATGAGACAGTTGTTACAGCTGGGGGGTGAGGGAGCTTTATTGTCTACATGTCAGAGTAAATGAAGACCACTGTTTCCTTCAAGTGAAGAATAATTGTAGCATCTTCTCCAAACAGTCAAAGATTTCTTCCTTGAAAAATTAGAAACAAAAGTCTTTCATAGTTCGGCATCCAGGTGGCTTCGGGGTACCGAAACCAGTGCTCTAATGACCCCACGCATTGTCTCCCAGCTTCGCCTACTCCTGACGATCAACAATGTGTGGAATTGATAAAAGCTAGGGGGTTGAGATCTGCAAACCTGAGGCAAGTGATTGTCGAGGGTTACCCAATTTACTCTCCTAGCGGGCGCATGAGACCGAACCCTTCACCTGCTGGTAAGTTTAGTTCCTCTTTGTATAAGTGTTGCGCTCTTGTACTTACCTTTCCTAATTTTCTCTTTTTTTTATTTTTTTATTTTTTTTATTTTTATTTTTTTTTTGCTTTTTTATGCAGAGATGTCTCCTAAAAAGGCAAAGGCTTCCAAGATGTCAAAAATAACTGAGGCGATGAATAAGAAGGCTGAAGCGAAGAGATTTGATAAGGGGATTCCTCTGGTGATACTTGATCCTCCAGCAGATAACGCTGGTGTTGTCTCGGAGTTTGCTCATGTTAAGTATGTTGCTACAATTCCTTCAATTGAGCCTAGTAGGAAGAGGCCTCGAGAAGTGACAGTTCCTATTCCTCCCCCTTTTCCTTCTTAATCTGGCAAGGCCCTAGATATCTGAACCCATTTTTTAAAGAAGTACGGACTGAACTGTAGTCTGCAAAGCGACTAACCTAGTCATGAGATATCCTGCAACTGCCTTTTTCTCGTGGATCTTCATTAGTATGAGTGTTTGGATGATCTGGCGATGAGGGACCTTACTAACCAAAGTCTCTTCCAGGTAATAAATGATAACAACCTTAGTTATGCTCGTATAAATAAGTTAAAAGGGCATACACAAAGATGGAGGGGAAGAAGGTTGAGTTGGAGGAGGCTTTAAAGAGTCTAGACTCCACTAGGAACGAGTAGGAGGCGCGATATAAGGCGGAGATTATTGTTCGGGATGCCGAACATGAAAAACTTCAAGAGGAGATCTAAGCCCACGCTGAAAAGATCAAAGCTTTGGAGGCTAAAAATGAGGAGTTGGAGAATGAGATTTAAAGGCTTTAGCTCAAGAGGGCTCGGTGGAGGAGGATCTAGCCAAGGCTTGTCTGAACCTTAGGGCTAAAATTATGGCTGAATTAAAGGCTCGAGATCCGGACAAAGACTGGAGCTGGGTTGATGAGGTATACCCTGATAAGGAGGAAGAAAAACAATGCAAGCTTATTGGTGATGGTGTTGTTTTGGAAGATCCTCCTTCCATCTTACTAGCTCACTAGGATCCCCCTTCGGAAGATCCTTTGGTTGATCCTGATACCGAACAACAGATAGGTACTCAAATCCCTTCAAATGTGCTTGCGAATCAGGGCTCAAATGTGGAGATACCTTTAGAAGGGGGAGCTGGTTTAGAATCTTAGGTGAAGTTATGTACTTAGTGTAGTAGATCCTTTTAATCATCTTTGTGGAACATGTTAAGTTTTCTTTTAATGAAAAAAAATCCTTATTTATTGTTCCTATTTAAGTGTTGTGTGTATTTTAATTTTTTTGCTTCTTCTGATAAAGCATAAACTGAAATGATGTGTAAATGTTCTTTTTAGATTTGGCGAACCGAACTGTCAATATCACATTATGGTATAAATCTAGTTGTCTTAAATCAGCAGATAAAGAGGAGTGTTAAGATCAGAGTTACATATACTGTTTTCAAGTCTAAGTTTATGTGGTGTTAAAGTCCATTTAAGGGGAGGGACTTTTCAAGTGCCTCGCTGATGGATTTTTTAAGCGCATGGCTGATGGACTGCTAAAGTCTAAACTGATGGACTGCTTAAGTCCGAGCTGATGGACTGCTTAAGTCCAAGTTGATGGATTGTTAAAGTCAAGACTGATGGACCGCTTAAGTCCGAACTGATGGACCGCTTAAGTCCAAACTGATGGACCGCTTAAGTCCAAACTGATGGATTACTTAAGTCTGAATTGGTGGACTGCTAAAGTCCGAACTGATGGATTGCTTAAGTCGGAACTGATGGATATGGTTAGGAAAAGAAGTATAAAAAGTCCGAACTGATGGGATTGCTTAAGTCGGAAACTTGATGGATATGAGTTAGGAAAAGAAGTATAAGAGTTTTGAATATTTTTTCTAATTAAGATCTTCAGGAAAAAAAACTTAATATATCATTGCCATTTCTTGATGGATATGGTTAGGAAAAGAAGTATAAGAGTTTTGAAATATTTTTCTAATTAAGATCTTCCAGGAAAAACTTAATATATCATGCCTTTCTAATCTATATGAGACATGATATATTAAGTGAAAAAAGTTGAGATCTTCTTTATTATTTCATTCTAAAACTACCTTACATTTTATTGAATGGAAATACAATATGCTTTCTTTAATTTGTTTGCGTTCCATGTTCGAGGTAGCTCGGTTCCATTAATCTTTCTGAGCTTATATGTGGTTGGACTTAGCTTTTTTATAATTTCATACAGGCCTTCCTAATTCTGTCCCAATTTGCCTACTCCTGTCGAGCCCTTTGTTATCTCCGCATTTTATAATACCTTATCTCCTTCTTTAAACTGCCTGCTTCGCACTCGCCTATTGAAGTATCTTTGCATCCTCTGTCTGCATGCTTTAGCTTAGACTGCTGCATCTTCTTTGAGTTCTTCTGCTAAATCTAGGTTGATTTTTAGACTTTCATTACTGTTGAGCCCTCCATGTTCAATTGTTCTTTTGTTTGGGATGCCTATCTCTACCGGTACTACTGCTTCTATTCCATATACAAGGGAGAAGGGGGTTTGACTTGTCGCATGTCAAGGTGTGGTCCTGTATGCCTAGAGTACATTGTTTATCTCCTTTGCCCAATTAGCTTTTTCTCCATCTAATCCCTTCTTTAGCCCTCGCAATATGGTTCTGTTGGTAATTGCAATAAGGCCATTAGTTTGGGGA
Source organism: Jatropha curcas (assembly GCF_014843425.1). The sequence goes on along the minus strand of NW_023591548.1, from coordinate 19,571 downwards.
TGGACTACCAAAGTGAAGTGAAGTCTAATGTGCCAGTCTTCGCAAAAAGATTTGAAGGCTCTTGAGTCAAATTGTTTTTCATTATCAGTAACAATTTTATGGGGTATGCCATACCTGAATATTACATTGTTCTTGAAAAAACTGATGATCCGAGCTGGGGTGATGGTGCTGAGGGCTTCGGCTTCTACGTACTTAGAGAAGTTTGTTAATTACTATAACTTTCTTTGCCTAGTTATCACAGGAAAAGGTGCTAGGATGTCTATCCCCCATTAAGCAAAAGGCCAAGCCAAGCCTAATGGTTGTAGTTCTAAGAAGGGTTTTCTGGGTACGCGATCATATTTATGGCAAGTAATGTAGTGGCGAATGTATTGGCGAACGTCCTTTTTCATTGTTGGCAAGTAATACCCCAAAAGAAGTATTTTTCTCAGCATCGCGTCCAAGTCTTCATGTGCCCCACGAACACCTTCATGGGTCTCTCTTATGATGTATGCCACCTTCTTCAATGAGACAGTTCGCCCTAGGATGTGATTTTGATCTTCGTGTTCCTTGGAGAACTCAACTACAAAGTCTATAAGTACCTATGGTTTCATGGAAGTGCGTGGGTGTATACCTTATGTCAAACTCTCCCAGTCTGATTGACCATTCAATTAACCTTCCGGAGTTTTCAGCTCAATATAAGATCTTTTTCAAAGGATGGTTAGTTCACACAAATTTAATGTGAGACTGGAAATAATAACGTAGCCTATTCCCTGATATGAGGATGGCGAACACCAGCTTTTCAATGCTGGGGTTTCGTAGCTCGCCTCCTCGGAGGACTTTGCTGGTGTAATAAATACGGTACTGCTCTCCCTCCTTTTCTCTAACTAGGATAGATGCTACTGTGCTTTCAATAGCAGCCAAGTATAAGTAAAGCGCCTCATCCCTCTTGGGCCTGCTCAGGAGAGGAGTTGAAGACATGAATTCTTTTATTTTGTCAAAGGTGAGCTGTCACTTATGATCCCATTAAAAGCTCTTCAATTATTCCAAAGCTCGGTAGAAAGGCATGCACCTCTTAGTCGAGAATGAAATGTCCCAAGGCTGTGATTCAGCCATTCAACTACTGGACCTCATGGATACTAGTAGGCATTTGCATATCGAAGATTGCTTTATAATTTTCTTAGGGTTTGCCTCAATTCCCCTCTGTCATATCATGAAGCCCAGGAACTTGCCCGCCTTTACTCCAAACAAGCACTTATCTAGGTTTAGCTTCATGCTGAACTTATTTAAATTTCAAATGCTTCCTCTAAGTCCTTAGGTGGTTAGTAGCTTGAGCACTTTTGATGATCATATCGTCTACATACACTTCTACTGTTCGCCCTATCTAGTGTTGGAACATGCAGTTAACCAGTCTCTGATATGTGGTTCCTACATTTTTTAGACCGAAGGGCATTACCTGATAGCATAAATTCCCCTATATGTAATTAAGCTCGTCTTCTCCTCATCTAGCTCGTTCATCTTTATTTGGTGGTATCCAATAATCACATCCACGATGTTGTATACTTCATAGCCAGCCGTTGAATCTACTAGTTGGTCTATGTTGGGCAGAGGGTAGGAGTCTTTGGGGATGCTTTATTTAGGTAGGTCAAATCTATATACAATCCCCACTTTCCATTGGGCTTAGGTACTAGGACTATGTTCGCCAACCATTCTAGGTAATCGAATTCTCTTATAAATCCTGCATGCAACAACTTGTCTACTTCGGCTGTTATGGCTTGTTACCTTTAGGTCCATGGCTTCACTTCTTTTGCTTCACAGGTTTGCAGTCTGGATCCATACTGAGTTTATAAGATATGATGTCGAGGTTAATCCCGATTATGTCCCCAAGGGTCCAGGCGAAGCTATTAAGATTGTCTTCTAATAACCCTTTTATGTTATTTTCTATCTCCATAAGCAGCTCGGCCCCCAAGGTCAGGTATTTCCCTGGCTTAACTTCCCATTTGACTAGTTTGCCTACATGTGTTGGGCTTGAATCTGAGGTGTTTTTGGATATTTCAAGGGTTGATGTTCATCTTGCACTGCGTATGTTTCCTCATTTGGCATCCACATGATGGGTAAGGTGAGAGGTATCCCTTTCAGCGCTATCATGTACGCTTCCCGAGCCATCTTCTGGTTTCCCTTCACAGCCACCACCTTATTATTATTAGAGTAAAATTTTAGAGTGAGGTACTTGATGCATATGATTGCTTCCAATTCGTATAGGGCAGGTCGGCCTAGTATGGCGTTATAAGGAAAATGGATGTCTGCTACCATGAATTCAGAATTAAATCTTTTTGAAATACCTTCGGTTTTGAGCTCTAAGGTTACATCTATTGATCCAGCTATTTGAATTGGCCTCCCTACTAAACCAACTAGAGGGGTTCGGACAGGCTTTAGCTTCGCCTAATCTAACTTCAAAACTTTAAAGAACTCCATAGTCAATAAGTTAATCACACTACTATTATCTACTAGGATTCCTTTTACTAAGAAGTTTTTAAAAACTCCTTCTATCACCAAGGCATCATTATATGGGGTATGTACTTGCTCGCCATCTGCCTTAGAAAATGGGATATATGGTCTCATATTCGGCTTTTGTTGGGGTAGGATAGAGTAAACCTCTCTAGCCCTCCTTTTTCTAGTTAAGTTGCTATCGGCCCCTGACGAACACCAAAAATTATGTGAATTGTGCCTAGAGTGTTGCATTGCCTCGCCTGTTTTTCTTTCCCTTCGGTTTCCTTTTGAACCCTCCCCCCAAACTCTTTTAGTTCACCTCTTTGTATGAGGCGTTCGATCTCTTTTTTCAATTGCCAACAGGCTTCAATCTCATGGCCAATGTCCCTATGAAATTCATAAATACTTTTTTTATCTCGATAGCCCGAGGTATCTTCTTTCATCTTTCTGGGATAGTTGAGATGAACATTGTTTCCATGGTCTCTTACCCAAGATAGTATTTTTGAGCATAAATTATTCAAAGGAGTGAACTCTCGGTCTCGTTATGATCTATCATCTCTTGAGTAAGGTGTTCTAACATCATAGCTAGCTCGCGAGTGTAGGAAAGGCGATCTTCTTCTGGGCGATCATCTCCTTATTGGAGAGGGGTGTCTTCTGTGTTTGGATTGTTCTTCCTTAGGCAATCTCTGATGTTGAGTTTCATAAGCCTCGTCCAACTTTATGTATTTGTGAGTTCGGCAAAAGTTAGGGGAGGATTTATACTTAGAATCTTGAACAATTTATTGTATTTGCAGTTCTTCGTCATGGCATTGATTGCCACTTCATCATTCAAGTTCTCTACTTGCATCACTGTTCTTTGAAATCTATAGATGTATTATCTCAAGGTCTCTCCATCCTCTCTTCTTGATCTACCAGGTCAGATGAGATTTTCCTAGATGGCACACTCGTTGTGAATTAAGCTCGGAACATTGTAGCTAATTGTGAGAATGATTGGATGTATCCCGTTTTAAGGGTCTGATACCATTCATGAGCTGCTCCTTTTAGGGTGATTGGGAAGACCTTGCACATAAGGTATACAGAGTTGGTTTGGAGGTCCATCATGATTCGGAAGGTCGCTAGGTGACTGCGGGTATCAGTAGATTCGTCATGGGATTGGAAGGTCAGAATTTTGAACTTTGGGGGAAAAGTTGCACCCAAGATATTGGCTAACAAGGGTGAGACCTGCCGGAGATCGTGGTCCCCTACCTCTCCTGTTTCTCTGCATTCTCTAACCAGTTCTTTAATAACGTTTTGAAGATTGGCATTATCCATGATCGGTTGTGTATGGCTCGGCTCCTGAGCATAGGGAGTGGCCATACTGAGGTTCACCTCCGACTGCGCCTCATAGAGTTGTTCAGATGCTAGGTGGCTTTATCATTTCGGTGTTGGCTGAGATGCACCATGCTCTTTGTGATGTTGGTTCGTTGGTCCACCTAGGGGCGTCAGTTTGCCACCTTGATAAGGGATTTTGAGAAGGCATTTCAGCATAGTTTTGAATTGTGAGTATGCTTGGACTAGGGAAGCGGAGGGGGTATCATGGCCAGTCTAGTCGCCTCGCCATGGCTATTACCCTGACTCTCCGTGTTATGGTGTTCGAATAGTTCATTGGTCATAGTGTTTAGGATGAAAGGGGTTGAAATTATTAGGGATTAAAGGTGTGTTCCAACCTCGCCGCACCAATTGTTAAGATCTCATAAATTGAGGATTGAGTGAATTGTGAAATTAGCCCCTTTTAGGCTTAATTGAGAATATTTATAGTAACAGAGAGATAATTATAGTTAGATAAGGATAGTAAAAATCCTAAGTTATTTGTTAATTAGAGTTTGTTTAGGAGTCTAATATCTTTTATATATTTTATTATTTTATATATAGTGAATTGTTGAAATAGCCCCTTTTAGGCTTAATTGAGAATATTTATAGTAACAGAAGAGATAATTATAGTTAGCATAAAGCGCATTAGTTAAAAATCCTTAAAAGTTATTTTGTTAATTAGTAGTTTGTTTAGGAGTCTAAATCTTTATATATTTATATTTTATATATATATATAATAATATATATTATTTATCCTATATATATATATATATATGAGAATCAAAATGAGTTTTTCTCCAATGCTAACCGGCGCTCCTTTTTAAAAAAGTGAGCTTGTTATAGATTTTGAGTATTTATTTTGTTGCGAAATTTCTTGAACATTTCTCTTTTTTTTAATCCACTTTTCTCTTCACATCATTTACTTTTTTTAATAATAAATTGTTCTTTTCATTTTTGTGATTTTAAATTCATCAATTATGGCAATATAAAAAATTTAAATATTTGCAATACATTTTTCTAGATTTTCATAATTTTTAGATTTTCATAATTTATATATATATAAAGATTTTTATTTTTTTTAAATTCAAATTAAATATGCTATTTATTTTTTTGGTAGAAATCAAATATGTGATAAAAAAACAATACAATGCCTAAATCTTTAAATTTTCATAATTTATAAATATAAATTTTTTTTTATGTAGTCTAAACTTCAAATCACTATTAATATGTTTAAAATTTTAATAATTTAAAAAATGTTAAAAAAACCATGTATTTCCAAAATACACATTATAAAATATAATTTAAAAACGATAAGATAAGATGGTGAGTAGTATTCTTTTTTTCTTTTTTTTTTTTTCTCTTTTGATTTGTTTAATCATGATTTTGAGTTTTTGAGTTAATTATAAAGATACAAGTTTAATTTTTCTTTTCATGATAAGTTTGAATATTTTCAAGTCTATAATATTTAGGATATTCAAATTTAGTTTATTGTTTGTATGATTATATCAAATTTATCATAAAAAAAAAGGCTATATATGTGATTTTTTTTATTTTGATTTAAAATTTAAACAATTGGGTTAATGGGAAATTAGTGATTTTCGATTTAAAAATTTTTTTTTTTGTTGATTGAGAATTTAAATATTTATATATCGTCATATATAAATAGAAAGTTCAAGATTATCTTTTTTTCACTATTCTATTTTTTTTTATAAAATTTTAAAATTTCTTTCTATTGTTTAAAGTTTAACTTAATTCTTTAATTTGTGGCATTTCATTCTTTGTTTGAGTTGTTTACTTGATTTTATTTTTTTCTTTCATTTTCATTTTATATTTTGCTTAGCTTAGTTTTATTTTGTTTATTTTTGCAGGGATTTAGGGATTTAAGTTTGAGCAATTTCAAATGATTTAAATATGTCTTATGCAATGAATTAACTATTATGTTTTAAATTTTTTTTTAATTATATACTTCCAATTAGATAAATCTCTACAAAAATAAAAACTAAGTATTTAAATTATTTTAAATACCTACATTAAATACCCCTACAAGACGTTTATATATAATAATTTCCAGTCACTGTTTTCGTAAAAAAATGAATTTTATAATTTACTAAGCATATATATATCTTACATTTGAAATAAAAAATATAAATTATTATACAGCCGCGCGAAGCATGGGAGGACCACTACGTGTGTTGTATAATATTATATATTATATTATATATATATATATATAAGCCAATAAAAAATGATTTTCTTAGAACATGTTACTGTTTCCATTCTATTCTAGAGAGAGAGAGAGTAATTCTATTCTATATCATATTTATAGAACATCATAGGGATGAGAAACTCACATTGTTTTTCGATTTCGAATCCAATCTGGCACTGTTCCACTCAGCATATTCCCAGTAAAGTATCTGGAAACATTAAACAACATTATATAATACTTTCAAATCAATTTTTTGGAGTTGATCTAAAATCAATTATAAGAACAAGTACATTTAAATCAATTGCTCACATGAAATCTGTCTTTGATAAACTGGAAAAGCTGCTTGGGATTGGTCCAGTTAGTTTGTTAAAACTGAGGTCTCTGCAAGATAAAATGATGAACCAAACCATCAGAAATTGTTCATTGAACCAAACCATAAGAAGAATTGTTTCATTTCCTGTAGCGTCGAGAAACTCATGTTTGTTTGTTAATTTTTTGATTTTTTTCTCTTTTTTTTATTTACTTGTTTTTTTTTTTTTTTATCCCCCGCCCCCCCCCCCCCCCGCCCCCCCCCCCGCCCCCCGTTCCCCTTCGCTCCCCCCCCCCCCCCCCCTTATTCGCCTCTCCCCCCCCCCCCCCCCCCCCCCCCCCCCCCCGCCCCCCCCCCCCCCCCCGCCCCCCCCCCCCTCCCCCCCCCCCCCCCGCCCGCCCTCCCCGCCCCCGCCCCCTCCCCACCTCCTCCCTTCGCGCCCCCCTCTTCCCCTCCGCCTCCCCCGTCGCCCCTCCCCCCCCCCCCGTCCCCCCCCCCCCTGCCGGGTTTTGTTTTTTTTTTTTATTTTCTGTAGTTTTGTTGTGTTTTCTTTTGGTATTTTTTCTCCTCCATTCCGCCCCCCCTCCGCCCCGTCCCCACCCACACTCCCCCCCCCCCCACGCCTCCCCACCGCTTTCCCCCCCTCCCCCGCCCCCCCACCCCCCTCCCCGCGCCGCCCCCCCTCCCTGCCCCGCCGCCCCGCCCCCCCTCGTTCTCCCCCTTTCCCCCCCTCCCCCGGTCCGGATCCCGGCTCTTTCTATTCCTATTTTTTTTCTTCTAGAACTCTGTTACTCTTCCCTCCCGCCGCCGCGTCCCCCCCCCCCCCCCTCCCCCTCTTCCGCCCCGCTCCCTTCCCACCTGTTGTTTCGTTGACTCTCGGTCCGTCTCGGACGTTGTTGTTTATGAGTCCTCTTAAATCAATTATAAGAACAAGTACATTTAAATCAATTGCTCACATGAAATCTGTCTTTGATAAACTGGAAAAGCTGCTTGGGATTGGTCCAGTTAGTTTGTTAAAACTGAGGTCTCTGCAAGATAAAATGATGAACCAAACCATCAGAAATTGTTCATTTCTGTAGCTCGAGAAACTCCAGTTTGTTTCTATTGATATACAATCATTATCTCTATTTTAGATACAAAGAAATAGTTGACAATTAGGCTAATCTTTATATTTACTAACAAGGTGGAGCTCAATTTGGTAAATTGTCCAAGATATGGAGGTAGTTGTCCACCAATATTGCAACTCCTTAATATCCTGCAACATAAATATAGTTGCAAATATTAGAAGAAAAAACCATAAAAAGAGAAGAAGAAGAAGAAAAAGAATTACTTGGTAAAACGACATTCAAACTCACAGTATCTTCAGGTTTTTCAAATCATTCAAAGGTGGAAATGATATTTCAGTTCCATTACTCAAGTCACTAATTCTCCTACAACCCAAGAATATAACAAGTAATTACAACACATATAACATTTTTGTTGGCATTAATTGTAAGTGATTAAATAAGTCATTTCAAAAATATTTTCTAGAGATAAGTTTTTTTCCAGAAACAAACAGAGTCTAAATATGGAAGATTGATTCACATACAAGTCAATCATCTTTGTCAAAAGACTTATGCCGGTTGGGATTGGCCCACTTAAGCCACTAGCCTGAATCACTCTGCAAGCACCAGAATTTGGTTCAGACAAATAATCAAAGTATTGATAATATTTCTTTATTAAGCCGGGCGGGAAGGAAGAAAACTCTTACAATCTTGTAATATTAGTCCAATTCTGAATAAGGCTGGGGATCTGGCCTGTGAACTGGTTATCTCCGATTCGACTGCATTTTGTTACAAGAACATATATAGGTATTTTGTATTTTTAAATGGAAGAGTAGGTTTTAATTAGTGTGAGCATTTCTCTGATAATGTAGAAACTTACAAGTCGTCCAATGTGGTGAGGCTTGCAAATGTTTCAGGCAACTGCCCACTAAAATTATTGGAGCTGAGCAGCCTATAATAACATCAAAAGGAGAAACTAAAATCAATGGATTGTTCCATCTGAATATCTACAAGCATTTTACAGCAAAGCTAATTACACCATTTGCGTGTTATTATTAGGCTTTATTTGGACCTGAGATTAGTGCAGTATCAATGAATCTAAAAATATGATTACTTATTTATTTGAACTTTTCTATTCCCTCTCCCAAAAAAGAAAAAAAAAAAAAAAACAATAGGAGACTGATCAACCATTAATGAAATGAAACGTTCAATACGAAGGAACTTACATCCTTCTAATGTTGTTTAAATTTCCAAGCTCTTGAGGCAGTTCTCCTGAAAGTTGATTGGATTCAACCACACTGTGTATTTAATCATCAATGGGAAACACCTTGTAAGCATCATATATATTTATTTAGCTTTATTTAAAGAGGCATATAAACATGATCGATGAGCATAATTTCATCTTACAATTCTATCAGAGTACTGATGTTTCCAAGTTCTTTTGGAATTGGTCCTGTCAATCTGTTTCCCAGAAGAGAGCTGCAACCATCCATTTATTCAATTTCAGTTCCAATCCGAAATGAAAATGATAGAGAAAATTAAATTATATTATAACCATTTTCCCTCGATAATCTATTAAGAAGATAATTAACATACATTACTTCGAGTTGTGTGGAGCCCCATGTTGAAGGTATTGTACCGTTAAGGTAGTTTCGAGTAAGGTCACTTCATGAATGAGAAACAACAGCCATAAGTTATTGTTGAGTCAGTTAATGCAGAAAAATATGAGTGAAAGTAACTTTTTTGCTACTTACATATTCTTGAGGTAGGGCAACTTGCTCAAATCTGTTCGAGTAAGGTCACTTCATGAATGAGAAACAACAGCCATAAGTTATTGTTGAGTCAGTTAATGCAGAAAAATATGAGTGAAAGTAACTTTTTTGCTACTTACATATTCTTGAGGTAGGGCAACTTGCTCAAATCTGTTGGAAGCATACCTTGGAGACTCTGGGTCTTTAGTGATCTGTGCTTCCAGAGAAATTGTAATTATAAAATTAATGTCCAAACAATAACTCTAGATGATAATTACAATTTATTATCAGTAAACAATATTTGAATGTTCGTTTTCTATTAAATTCAGCTATAATCCCAGAAAATTTATATTATAACAAAATGCATTCGATGAATTAATATATTTTTCCATTCAAAATTTATTATTAACCAATGCCAGAGACTTTATGTCATTATCCTTTTCTTTTGTGAAAAAATCAGCAAATCAAGTAGTTCATATATTAGCTAGGGTCACTGATTCTATGTCTGGTTTATGCCTCATTTGATGGAGTGGCAGCAAATACCTCCAGCTATTATTTATGATGCACTGGTGTCTGATATTAATAGTAATTTAGCAGTATAATTTTCAAAAAAAAAAAAAGAAAAAAAATACCCATGATATTAAGAAAGAAGGCAAAGTGGGTTTTGGCCTTAAGAAGGGAGGGCAGCGGTATTGGAGAGGCCATGGTCCCTGTTTCCAAAATTTTGCAAGCCTTTTTATTTTAATATTATATATAAGGGAGAAAACACTTAATTTATATTCTCCTTGGAAAAAAATATTTTAAAAGTTTTTGTTGATCATTGGTTTATTTTAAACTAATCAAATCTAACTAAACTCATTGGTTTTATTTAATCTTTTCTTTTTTTTTTTTAAATATATTTTAATATATTATATAATATTTTTATATAAATTTTGTCCTGGTCAATGGCTTAATCGTAATAAGATCAAAGCCCCACAACCTGTAGTAGAATAGATTCCTTGCTTTCTTTTTTCTTATTCGATTTCCTTTTTATTATATATATATACTATATTCATGAAATATATATATATATTCATAAATTTTGGTTTGATTTCATTTTTTATATAAAAAATCGTAACTTTTTTATTTGGTTTGATTCTTTAAAAATCATAAAAATGAACTAATTGTAATCCAAAATATAAGTAAAGGCTGAAAAATCCAACCGAACAAATTAACTAGTTCAATAGGTTTTATTTCAATTTAGTTTTTTCTATGCAAAAATTCAGTTTGTATTGATTACAAATTCATTTACTTGATTGAATTTTTTTCTCTACAAAAATTTAATTCGAATGAATTCAAATTAAATGAATCGAATATCCACCTTGTATATACTTCATGTTTAACGAAAATAAGAATGCATATTTTGAATATATACAACTGATTAAATTAAACTTTGGTTATTGATACGGTGTAACGAAAATATTTATATGTAAAAATGCTTCAACAATATCTATATATATAAAAGATATTTCCAAAAAAAAAAAAAAATCTATACATATAAGGTAAAAAAAAAAAGAAAAAGAAACAAATATTTTTTAGTTATTTCCAAAAACTGTTGCTCTCTAATATATAAAACTGTTGCTCTCTAATATATATACATATAACTTAAAAAAATTTCTGAACTTTTCTTCCTTAATTAGTTAAAATCTTTCTCCAAAAGAATTAGTAAAAGAAAAAAAAAAATACAGTATTATGATTACTTCCTGGCTAGAGGGACAGAGACATACATCAAAATAACATGGCAGATGGTGCCATTGGAGAAAGAGCAATCACAAGTTATGTTATTATCTTGTCCGGTTGCTGGATTCGCCCATCCTGATTGGCGGGAGCATGGATCAACGCTAAAGTTCCAGTCTGTCTTCCCTAGTGTCTTCCCTATTTAACGAAGACCTTCCACTGCAAGATGTACGTATATAATCAAGAAAAGAAAAAAAGAGTTAAGGAAATCAGAGAAGGTTCAAAATCAAGATTATGGTTATATATATGAATCAAGATTATGGTTATATATATGCATGTGGTTTGCAATATTAGACCTTCATCATTTGGCAATTCAGCAGCTTCAAGAACTAAACTTGTGAAGCAAAAGATGGTAACCGAAGCAACAAGTAGTCTAAAGAACAACATTTTTTTCGATGTATATTTAGCAATCTTAGATGGCTTCTATTTATTGTGTGTGAGAGTATGGAGAGGGGAAGAGAAAATGGGAATTGGTAAGCTTTAGAGATTGGGACAAAAGTCTATTTCAAGAAGAAAAAGCAAAAGAAGAAGTCAGCAACCTATTTGGCAATAACTTCTCTTGCATTCTTTAAGGGTGTTGGGAGTGAGTTCGACTCTCTAATCTAAGATCGTTTAATGAAGAGTTTTATCAATACTTATAAGAAAAAAGGGATATAATACCTCGTGGAGCGGTTAGTGGTAATTAAGGCACACTTGACAGTATTCGTGGTAATATTTAAAAAAAAAAAAAAAAGAGAGAGATGTAGTGTTGCATTCGAGCATTAAGCTTATTTAGTCTTTTACCAGATTTTAAAAAAAAAAAAAAAAAAAAAAAAAAAAAAAAAAAAAATAAAAAAAAAAGGAAAAAACGATTGTCAAGAAGTAGTCAATTAACTTGTCGAGCAGGGTATATCCTCTAGTTGTGATCTTCCATGCTTATAGTATCAAATTGGAAAGGTCTCAAGTTTTATACCTTCTACACCCAAAAAGATTTTACTAATTTGTGTGAATAAAAGGAGATTGCCCCTTATCGTGTAGTCGATACAAGCACCGTTCTTTCAGCCATTGAACCTCCAATGATATAAAAAAAAATAAAAATCAACGTACTTAATTATTATGTTAGTATATATATATATATATACTATTATTATTATATATATGATAAGATTATTGAAATTGCCAAGCTTTAACTTTAAAAAGGAATTTTTACAAGATCCGTACGTAGGAATTTCTTCTAATTTTTTTTATGAAAATACATAAAGGAGATGAAAATTTTTGATTAAGGCGATGCATAGGGGCTGCACCGCTACCTAATATTTTTGGTAATTGATTTTTGACCGGCTTATATATATTCAGATGTAAATTTGACAGGATTGTAAATGAGGCCGAATTCAAGTCGAGAGTAACTCAGCAGTATCCCAGACGCAAATTAAAAAAACTCTCTCGAAACTTCGATTTGCTAAATTTTTCAAAAACTGGAAGCTTAGCTTTATTAGGTTGAGAGGCCGGTCCAATGGCCGTTGGATCAAATCCCAAAGAGTTTAGAAGGCTCGAAAACCCAAAGAGTTAAAATCCTTGGCATTACCTATGCATGTTCACCTTCTCATAAAAGTTAGGCCTTTTATGGAGTCTAAGTTCTCAATTAAGTTCCAAGATTAATTTAAGCTCTACATCAAATGATACATCACTTTTAGGAGCTGAGTTCGTTCATATATAGATATATATATAAAGTCCGAAATCAAACTGGTTTAGCTATTTTTAAAAGACTGGGTTGAATTTTTCCACTCATTCAAACCTCAGATCTTTTACCCGCCAAGCAGTACTTCTAACATTAACTAGAAAATTAGTCGATCAAACCAATTAATTAGGACAGTGAAAAGGATATTCCATCTACAATTAATTTGTGTGGCAGATAAACAACAGAATTTAAGAGCAAAGCGTCACCTACTATAGTAGAATAACATTGACTTGACTTAGTTATTGAGATATTTGGCCTCTGACAAAGTTCTTTTGCGCACAAATATTAACCACAACTAATATGTGATATAGAAAATGGGGGTAGGCATGTTTGGTTTTTTTGTGACATTTCTATAAATGACTGTGACATTGAAGTAACCCAATTTTATAAGGCTTGCTTCTAGGCAAAACCATCGTGGCTGTCTCCTGCAAGCCTTAACCTCCTTTATCACTGAAGTGCGAAAATGCTAGCCTCTAATTTTTTAATATTTGTCAATTGGTTTTAATAATTTATATTTTTTTAAGCTTCTCATAACTGCCCAATTGTTAATATTTTTACAAATACATTTTTATAATTTGCCAAAAAAACAAGTTGCTTTTTTAAAATTGCCGTTAAATTCACAAGTAATAATCTTATATATATACTATCACCTTATATATCTATATTATATATATATATATATATATATTATAAATATATATTACTATATATTGTTTAGATGGTAATTGTGACAGATTGTAAATGAGTCAAATTGTTATGAGAAGCTTCAAGCCTGCGGGCGCCAATAAAACCTCGCTCAAATTTCGTTCACTAAGCTTTTCCAAATTGGAGCTCGTTTTATTAGCTTGCAAGCCAGCGAGATGGTGGCTTGCAAATTGTTATGAGTAGCTCAAGCCTCGGCGCAATAAAACCTCGTTCCAAATTCGTTCCGCTCAAGCTTTCCAAATTGGAGCTCGATTTATTAGCTTGCGAGCCCAGCCAATGGTGGTCATCAATCCCCAATGCGTTAGAAGGGCCACGAAGCCCAAAGAGTTAAAAATCCTTTTGGTTTCTAGCGTGTTCACCTCGAAGGCTAGCTTTATTTGCGAGCCAAATTCTCAATAAGTCAATATTAACTAAGCTTTACAATCAAAATTACACTTTACGTTTAGTTTTATAGATTTCTGAGCCGAGTTTGCACTTTATAAGTTATTGAACTCAAATCTGAAGCTAAGCTCGAAGTTTTTAGCCTATTTTTTAAATTAGTGCCGTCTCTCTCATTTTAAATCGTCAGCTTCTTTCCAACCACCATTGCAATAAACTGATTTCTAACAATTAATAGATAACACACCAACAAAAACAAAATTAAATAGAAGTTGAAAAGGATATCCCACCCTACAAAACTAATTGTGTGGGCTAAACTACGTAATTTAAGAGTCTTTGCCAAAGTCTTTGCAAAATTAATAGAAAAGTGGAGAAAAAGGATAGCACTGACTTTATATAATGAAAGTAAAAAGGATAGAACATTGACTTATATATATCTATATATACTATAATTATATTATTGTGCGCAATGTGTGTGGTGTGTGTGTGTGGTGTGTGTATTTTAATAAAAGGAGAAGAAAAAAACGTTGCAGTTTTCTTCTCTAAAAACAGAAAAAAACCCTAAACCCCAACTTCATTTATCGATACTCTTATCTTAAACTAACTAAATAAAAGAAAACCCAGAAATCCCTAATTATTTTCTTCCATTCGCCTAAAGCGAAAGGGTAAATCTATATCTCAAAAATTAGTAAATTTGCACTCTATTTTAATGGAAATTTCTAAACGCTTATTTGTGCTGCATTTTTTATTGTGGAGAGAACGTTGGCTATTCTTCTTTAGTATGTGTTGCTGCGGGTTTGGTGGTGCTATGTCATAAAGAGTTATAACAAGTTATAAGTCTTATTTTTTAATGATGGGGACCATATTGCCTCATTGTATGCTCTTTTCTTCTGTGGTTTTTGTATTATGGCTCCAACATACTCTCTTTTTTTGAAGATAGGGCATAATTAATCCGTTTGGAATAATATGAATCCCATAAAATTTAATAGAATTCTTTTGGACGTTCAAAATTTTATGTGGAATAAAAGAAATGCATAATTTCAATTTATGAATTGAAACCGTCTAAGAATTTGGAATTATAAATAACTCAAATTTAAAAAAAATTTGGGAGGAATTTTCAAATAAATTCCATCAATAACTTGAACCATCTAAATTATTATTTGACAAAATTATCTTTTGTGTTCCTTATATCGCAAAAAATTTCATTAGGCTCCTAATCTCTCTCTCTCTCTCTTTCGTTACCCTCTAGCTGGCTCCCTTATCTCCTACTCTACACATTTCTGAGCCTACCCATAATTTAGATCATGATAAGCGCGCCGCACGAGTTAATTGGCATCTTTTTTATTTCGTCCATAAAATTAGATTAAGGATTCTCTTTTCTTATTCTTTTTGCTAATAAAAGATGAGCACTAGGCGTCTAAGATAAAGATAAACACAACTAGTTACGGTAACTCCCACTAAATCATGAAGAAGCCACTCGCTCAATTCCTTGAGCGAGGCCCATTCCAGAACATGGGTACCAAGAAGGCTTAGCTGCTGGCAAAATTTTCGAAGGATAATCCGCACAGTAATAATTTGGGGTAACAGGATTCTCCTTTGTTTGTGAAACATGATTGTACAAATGCCAATTACGCTATATAATAATTTGGATATCTACTAAAACATGTGCGGACATAATTCTGCTTTTGCTATTTTTGCAATTGTTGATGGTTCCGGTGTTTAGTTGCACACAAAAACAAAGACTAAATAGTGGACTAATTTTCAGTCGATTTTAAAACAAATGGGATTTTGTCACCGTTGAAAAAGGCATATATAAGGGTTGGCCAAAATCCGATTTTTTGGCAATCGGAAACCGTCCGATTCGAAACCAGGTCTTTGGAACCAAAACTGCAGAACTTTGCGGAACTAGAACTGATCAGACAATCGCGAACTAATACGAAGAGTTGCGGCTCCGGGTATTTCTGCGTTCTAAGTTTTTTAAAAGTGTGAATTAGCAGTTCTGAGAATTTAGCTAGAATCCGAAGGTTTTTGACACCGGTTTAGAAATCGGCCGTTCCAATGTTTCAACTGACGGTTTCCAAAAAATTTGAATTCTAATTTATAATGGGCTAGAAACCAGTGGTTCACTGATTAAAAGTTTGGATTGTTCGAGCCTGACACGGTTTCCATCGTTTTTAACACTTTTTTTTTTTAATTTTTTAAAAAAAGTTTTTTATCAGAATCTCCAAATTAACCTTTCAAAAGAACTATAAGTGGGCAATATAGTCAACTGAGTTTTAAGGGGTATTTTGTAGAAGTTTAGATTTTTGGATTTACGTATAACTTACCCCATTGATTTTCATTCATTCCTCACACCAAGTTATTTTCTCTCTACGTCTCTAGCTCTCCAATTTTATAATTACTAAAATCCAATAATATTGCCGAACAATTTCTCCCAATCTCTAATTGAAATCTCCTTTGAAAATTTTTCAAGATTATTTCAATAATATGCTCTTCTCTAATTATTTCCTCTAATTTTTTTCAATACTGCAATTTTTCAAAGTATACTCAATCAAGGCACAGTTAGCGGAAAATTTTAAGTTCGCAAAAGGCAAGAGAAATGTTGGAGAGGACAACAAATCTAGTCTTAGTCTATGCATCATGAATTGAACGATATGTTTGACTTCACTCCAATCAATTCGATTTTGAGGAATATCCAAATGAAAAATTACGTGGATGTTCAAACTTCAAGAATCCGAATTTATTATTGAAAAACAACTCATAACAGAAGGGTGTGATAAGAGGTTTACACAGTTTGTTCGCTCTTACCAAGACAAAATTCTGACATCATTAACCAATTATTTCATGAAGAAATTTTAAAAAAAGACAATTTTATATGATGTAATTCTGCAAATTATTATGGAGTAGTCTCTATAACATTATAACACAGTGCGTGGGCTATGTTGAAACAACCTTAAAATTTTATTTTCAAAGATTCAATTTAAATTTAATTCTAAATGCCACGTATAAGGTTTATTTGCGGAATTTTAAAATTATATTATTACATATTCAAATTGGTTTGATTTATGCAAATCAAATAAAACCCAAAGTGAACCAAAAACCCCAACAACTCCAAAGTAAACCCAAATCAACTTTCCTGGAGAAGTTGTCTGACCAATTTGTTGACTAACCAATTAATAATAAATAAGATAAATTTAAAACAAAATTTACATTAAAATTCTAAGAACCTACCCCAAAATCCACGCCATTTCTTTTATGCAGTGAAATTATGAATAAATAATATTTTAAGGATGGCATTTTTCAATAAACCTAAATGTTAAGGATTACTCGCTATTTATTTAAATAATTTCTAAAATCAAATAAGAATTCAAGGAAATTTGATGTAATTTTCATTGACTATTGCAATTTGAAAAAATAAACTTTATTGACCTTCATATAAAAGATATTTTATTTAAAGTGCTTAGTTTATAATAAATTAAAGCTGAAGAAGTATTTCTATTTCGCATGTATTTTTTAATAACGATTAACTTCGAAGTTATTGAATGCCAAATAATCTTATTCATTGAAATTTGGCTGTCACATTTATAAGAAAGTTCCATGGATTTTAACTGGCCTAACTCACATGCTTGCCCATGAACAATTGAGCATGGGTATGGGGGCTGGTTGCACGATTATGGGACCAAAATCAAGGACCAAAAAAAGGCCATTCCAACTTACGGTACATGAGGATGACATCATTGACTTCATATTTTTCATAGTATGTGTGACCACTATTTACAGTACTTTGAGAATGTTTTATGTATATGTAACGTAATGGATATTTTAAAATTGATGTTTCATGATAATATTTTATTAGGTTCCTAAAGTTCATTTTCTCATTAAACATACATAAAATCTAAAATCAAGTCCCACATTTCCATTACTGTAGATAACAAGATAACATACTAAGTTGAAAAGTCACACTACTGACGTAGTCACCCACAATTACCAACCATAGGCCTGCAGAAACCCTTTCCCGAAGGGGGTACAAAAAATCTGCCATGTGAAAAGAATATTAAAAGTATTTTCAATCGAGGAAGCATGAAAAAGAAAAAGTTAAGTGTTAAAAACTCTTAACTTTTAACAATGGTTTTAGCACTTTAAAGTGGCAAGCTTAAAAGGTCTATTAACTCACTTGGAAGTTGACATCAGATGGCAGACATAAGAGCGACCATACCACTCCTGTAGTCGGAATTGCACAGTCGTCCCCTTCCATTCCAATTAAAAGGCGATCCCCAACTGTTTGACCTTTTAAACCAATGGTTGGTAAAATTTTTGACAAATTGCCTTACCAGCCCCACCAGCTTCCTCCTAATATTAAAATCCTTTTGCATAAGCTTTTCCCTGTCAAAAGGTTAAAATTTTAATTGATTGATATCAAATTTTTAGATGAAAATTAACCCACTCTCAAGGCAATCGAAAATTATTACAGATTTATTCATAGCCCCAATTGTAATATTCCATCGAGAAATAGAGTTACTAATAGGCAATGATAATTCTTAGTCCAAGATGTGCCTTACATTACCTAATTATCCATCCTTATGCTTGTGCTATTCATCCGAGATTATATTAAATTGATAAGCTACATTACTGTACATGTAAATATCAAAAAAATGCGCCTTCCGAGCCTTACTATATGGTATTGGTTCATTAGTAAACATTTATTCTAAGCAAAGTGCCGCAGGACCAATAGTGGTAGTTCCCATTTACGCATTGCAGATAAACATTAATAAGTGGATGAGAGATTGGAGAAAAATGCGTTTTGCATTCATGTAATTAATTGCAGCAACAAGGTGTCCAGACGCACGAGCTCTTGTTTGTGTTTGTGGCGAATTTAGGAATTTGCATTGCGTAGAATCACTCCATGAAAATTACCAGTATTGCTTAAATGCCCAATTAGTTCTTATTTGATAGAATCTTGAAGGTCAGCTCTATTATATCGTCTCTCATATAAGGGTTCCATTGATAGTAGCTTCTCTTCCCTCCACAATTTCTATATTGAAAAGAATGAAAGGGTAGCACACAAATCTAAACAACACATTAGTCAAATAAAGTAATATTTACTTTTATCGGTATTGGATACATTAGTGAAGAGAAAAAGATATGGATTCTATTTGTCCACCAAATGCATTAAACTTTGTTTGTTTCCCAAACGCCAATGTTGGGAATATTAAAATTTTAAGGGCCATATGAGTGTTGTGGCTTATTGGGCAAACCGCCATTCTACTTATTTTAGTAATAGTTGGACCTAACCATAGCCGCAAGCCTAATTCTAGGCTACTAAATAATAACATTTAAACAAAACTTTTACTTACTTTTGGCGGTAAACGCAATAGTAGTAAATTGAATATAAGGCATTATTATGATTCAAATCCTCAAAAAGTTGGAAAAGTATAACAAATGCTTACGATACATTGCCCCATTAAATAGTTTGTAAATAAGTTTCTCTGGAAAGCAACAAGAAATTTTGATCATTTAGATACCATGTGCGCAGTTGGCGAGAGAGAGAGAGAAGAGAGAGAAATGAAGACTGATAGTTTCCTACATGTTCCGTTTTCTTGACATTGCTTTTGACTTGTGGACATTGTTTGTAGGGACAAAATCACAGCACAATTGCATTAAAAATACAACTCAAAAATAAAAAAAAAAAAAAGTCTGTTATTTGAGTAGTCCATCAAAAAGTATGTCAATATGGACAATGTACATCGTATACTAATACCATATTTTGTTAAGAGCTGAATTTTTCAACCTTATTTTCATGGTACGACTCAATTAAAAGGTTATCGGTTTTTTCAAAAACAATACTATATTGCCTGATTTACATGATATA
>NW_023591547.1:0-12134 GCF_014843425.1 Jatropha curcas | reverse complement strand
GGAGAGAAGATTAATAAATTAACACATAAATATAAAAAATTAACATTTAATTTTAAAAGAAATTAGAGAAGAATATTTACCAATGACTTGAAAAAAATTGTCCTCTTTTTTATAAACCATATTTAGTTTCTGGCTTTTTGATGAAACTGAATATGCTTTATGAAAATTAAATATTTTCCATAATCAAATGATTTGAATGGAGAGAAAGAAATGAAAAATCAAACAATATTTAATAAAAATTTTAGTTTTTTGTGTGGAGCCCCCCTGCCACCCGCCTTTGCAATGTTCAAGGCTTCAGCCTTTTGACTACTTTTTTCAAACCATGCCTTCGAGCGAATAAAAAACAACCGTGCCCTGAAAATTTTTCTTTTAACCATAGAACTGGCTATTTTTTTTGGCCCCTGTCTATTTTGCCTTTGTTCAACGTTTGGCAGATCTTTGAAAGACACTAAAAAAATGGAAGCTAACACAATTATAAATTTGATTTCCTAACGTTAAAATTAGTTAGATTAAGGATTGACCAGTGGTGGATTTATTCTTTTTTTTTTTTTTTTTTTTTTGAAAATAAATAACAAAATATTATCAAAAATATTTAAAGCATGATTATAAATATGTTGTTTATTGTCACATTTGGGGTAAAGTTAATCAATCAATGCAAACTCAATTTTACAAGTTTCTATTTTTTATCCCTCTACTCCTCTTTTTCTTATCCTTAATTATATATATATATACACACACACATGTTAGCAGCCGTTGTTGAAAACAAAAGAAAAAAAAATATATAAAAAAATTAGTTTTTGCTTAATCCCACATCGGGAGATAAGCAAAGTGAAGGTAGTGATTTGGCTATAAAATGGAAGCAATGTTTAGGTTTCCATACACACCAAAATACACCAAAAACACTTGATGCGTTTTTATATTAGGATTAAGCAAGTCTCTTGGATCCCTTGGATTATAAAAAAATATTTGGGGTGTTTTTGAGGGTGTCGAGTAGAAAATATTTTGTAATTGTGGTTGTAACAATTTGCCGCCATAGTGAATATTTTTCTTTGATTGTCGTTTGGCAACGGCCGTGGTTTTTCTCCACTTGGGGATTTTTTTCACGGTTAAATTATCGTGTTCTTTTTAAATCTCAGTCATTATTTTATTTCTCATTTGGTTCCTGCTTGTATCGTGTTCTTTTTAATTTCTCAGTCATTATTTTATTCTCATTTGTTCCTGCTTGAAGCCGATCCGAAGGGCGGAAAAAATAGCGATTTTCCCAACAACACACACACACACACACACACACACACAGTTTTGCTTTCTTCACTGAAAATGGGGTCTGCTGCTGCTCACCTAACATCACCTAACATGTGCATGCATAGGATACTTCATCTGTGATTCTATAAATCTAGCAGCATCCCTTTCCCCTTCAAATCAAGCAACTCCATACTGAAATATCAGCAATATCTAAGATGGAAGACACAATAGTGCTATACCCGTCTCCAGGCTTAAGCCATATTGTCTCCATGGTAGAGCTAGCAAAGCTTATCCTCCACCATGCCAATCACTATTTCTCCATAACTATCCTCCTTATCACTAGTAACCTCTGGAACAGCCCAACAATAGCTTCTTACATCGACAACATCTCTCAATCTCACCCTTCCATTTCCTTCCGGCGCTTCCCTCCTGTCTCCGTCGACCCAACTCCCCCTCGAAGCTACGCCGTTATGGTCTTTGAGACTATACTCCTAAACAAACCCTACGTTCTTAACTTTCTTCAAGAAATCAAAAAAGAAAGAAATGTTTGTTCTTTTATTATTGACATATTTTGCACTTCTGCTCTTTCTTTAGGTAAACAACTCAAAGTCCCTACTTACTACTATTTCACTTCTGGTGCTGCTTGTCTTGGCGCTTTCTTGTATTTTCCAAGAGTCCATAATCTATATAAAGAAAAGAAAAGCTTCAAAGACCTAAAGGAAACTGTTCTTGATTTTCCTCATATGCCACCTTTAAAAGCTATTCATATTCCTGAACCTATGCTTGATAGAGATGACCCTGCATATAATGATATGTTATATTATTGTTCTCATCTTTCAAAATCTGATGGCATTATGATTAATACTTTTCCTGATTTGGAGCCAAATGCCATCAAGAAAATTGAAGATGGGCTTTGTGTTGAAGGCGCGAAAACCCCACCTCTTTATTGTGTTGGACCTGTGATTTCCAGAAATACTGGAAAGAAAGAACCAAAAGATTCTTGTTTATCTTGGCTTGATATGCAACCAAGAAAGAGTGTAGTGTTTCTGTGTTTTGGAAGCCGTGGGAGTTTTTCTGTCGAGCAAGTTAAAGAGATTGCAAACGGGTTGGAGAAAAGTGGTGAAAGATTTTTATGGGTAGTGAAAAATCCGCCATTAGAGGACAGAAAGCAGACTGAGGATATTGTAGACTTTGATTTGGAAGCTATATTGCCTAAAGGATTCTTGAATAGAGTTAAAGATAGAGGTTTGGTGGTAAAATTTTGGGCACAGCAAATGGAAGTACTGAGTCACGACTCAGTTGGTGGATTTGTTACTCATTGTGGATGGAACTCGGTGATTGAAGCGGTGGTTACTGGTGTGCCAATGCTGGCTTGGCCACTTTATGCAGAGCAACATCTGAATAGGAATGCACTAGTGGAGGATATGAAAATGGCTATTGGAGTGGAGCAAAGAGATGAAGATGGGTTTGTTACTGGGGATGAGCTAGCCAAACGAGTTAGTGAGTTGATGAACTCGGACAATGGAAGAGAATTAAGAGAAAGGAGTACAGAAATGAAAGAGAAGAGTGTGAGTGTTTGGGCAGAGTCTGGTTCTTCCACTAGAGCTCTTACTAGGTTAGTTGACTTTTGGAGGCCAGGTTGAGGATTTCTGGGAATATTGTTGAATTAGTAATTTAATTATGGGTGAAACTATAATGTTGATTAGTAAGTAAATTATGCTTTTAATTATAATATCCGTTGATTATAATAAAATAATTTATGTTTGATTTTTATTCCAATATAATTATTAAACCTAAAAATTATAGGATTAATTATCTCTATATTGTTTCAAGACTCCTTATAAACAGTTTATAAAACAGCAAGATCGGCTATTCGGATCGAACAAGAAAATAATTATTTTACTGGTCAAATTGTTGACAATCTAGAGGAAATTTAGATTAATGGTGAAGAAAGGGAAGAGAGAGATTAGAAAAAAAGAAAAAAGAAAAAGCATTAGTATTTTATACGATTTATTTATCGATTTCATTCATCATAGTATACAAATAATATAATATTAGTCTATTTATAAACAAATAGTTGTGAAATAAAATCTAATAAATAAAAGCCTAATACTTACCGATGAGGTTTGGATGGCATGACAAGGGTTTGTTTATCCTTTAACTAAACGAGTTCGAGCTCTAGATATGAAATACTTTTAAATTTGGTGGAGAGGAGTTTACCCTATTTATGGGACTTATATGGGCAAATTCGGATTAGTCGGATTAGTAAGTCTCAGATACTAAATATGTAGACACCTAAAACATATATGCATAAAATTATATGATTAAATAAGTTAACAATGATAAAAAAAACAAATAGTCTTCTAACCCTAGTTTTAGTATAGGGTTGTCACTCTTTATCAGTAGTAACTCCTACCTTTTACTCTTTCTTTTGTTTTAATCTTTTATTCACTTTAATAAACTCATATCTATTGATCTGTCTTTTTTTTTTTTTTTTTTTTATATCACTATTGATCTTCTTTTTTATTTTTATTTTTTTGCTCGACCAATATTTCAATTTTTTATTTTTACTGTGTGTTCACATTTTACTTTTAGTATATGGAGCTTGGTCTCTATCTCTTATCTCACACTACATCCCCCCTATCAACATCTGCTATTTTTTTTTTTTTTTTGGCCTTTTCTTTGTAAGGGTGGTCTCTTCTCTTTCAATCACCCATATACATATTCTGTTTGATATTTAGATTGACACAAAAATAGTATGCTAAACTATTTACTCATCTAATGTCTCTAATATTAAATGAATTATAGATTTCTAATCGCACTGGAATTTAATTAATACGTATAAGTAATTGCATCATGATTAAGAATATAATAGTGAATTCATAATATTTTTTGGATTTTTTATAATCCGCACAATGTGTGGGTATATGACTGGTTAGTAAATAATTTTAAAAATATTTTAGGCAAAGACAAAATGTAATCTGTAAGAGTAAAATATTTATAAATTACATTAATTTGGAGTGATGTGCTATGAAAAGTAATAAATTACAGTAATAATATTAATTAAGAGGTGTTTGATTCAGCTAATTTATGTAGTTGATAGCTAATTCCTATTCAACAGTTAGGTTGAACGTGTTTGGTAAGCTGTCGGTTGCTAATAGAAGTTTTAATTTTCATAACTATATTTAGAAGTTTTTTCGCAATAAAATTATTCTTTCAATTTAATATTTTTTTTATCATTTTGTTTATAATTATTAAAAAAAGTTTTCTATTAAATATTATTTTGGAAAAATTACTAATTCGTCTTTATATACACCTGTTTTTTAGAAATGTTTTTTGAAGTTATTATATTTTTAGGTCATTATAACATTTAGTCATTCTGTCCGATTTCAGCCAAATTTCTATTTCTCAAGTGAAAAAAAAGGGGTCAAAAGAGAGAGTGAAATATTATCAAAAAAATACCCTTGTGTTCTTCTATCTAATAAATAAGAAATACCCTTATGTCCAATGGAGACGAGATGAAAACATGTGGATGAACGTTTTCTCACGAAGCTCTAACAGCAACAAATCCATCTTTCTTTATATCAGCTGGTGGTTTTGGACATATGAGTTTTGGGTGGATGGGTTAATAAGAACCTTTTATCTTTCTATCTTTCTCTCTACCATAAGCCCATACCTTTCCTCCTCTCTCTTTATGAGGAAAATCCTCAATTTATTCCACGAGTTGATCGTTCCAGTTTCTTGGTTTTGTTTTTTACAAAATATTTTCTTTTCCTTTTTTTTTTTTTTTTTTTAGTTTGGAATATTCATCTTTGTTTTTTTTTTAATTTGTGAGATTTTCTTTTCCTTTTTTTTTTTTTTTTTTGGTTTTAGTTGAATATTTCATATCTTTGTTTTTTTTTTTAATTGTTGAGATTTCTTATCGCTACAGATTTTCTATTTTTTTTAACTTTTTATTTCTTAAAGAAATAATCTTTATTTTTAATGGAAAACTGTGTTGTCTAAGTTTAATGAAAATTTTTTATTATTTATATTTTGGAGAAGAAGAGAGGAAGAAGAAAGTATGAGAGAGAAAATGAAAATTATAGAAATGGAGTTTTGTCTCTTGGCATTGAGGTTATTTCGGTTTTTTCTTATTCACTTAACAGCCAAAGATGCAAAAATTGAAAATAAGGACTAAATGTTATTCCAGACTGAAAATATAGGAACTTTAAAAAACATTTCTAGAAAAACAAGGATATAATATTTATATTTCAATATATATAGGGATGTGATAGTAATTTTTCCTATTGTTTTTAAAATTTTAAAATTAATATTTTTATTTATATAAATACATGAAAATAAAAATATATGTATCTTAAAAGTTAATACATTCAAAATATTATATCCTTAATGATTATTTCACATCTTAATACCTACTCAACCAAAATTTCACGAAACACTAAAATTTATTAGCTAATCGTTAACAACAACCAGCTATCAGCTATATCACTATCAGTTATCAGCTAGTATGAACAACTTAACCAAACGTACGGATCTTAAACTTTATAACTAAATTCAAAGGGAAAAATTAAAATTGTGATCAATTATACAATCGAATAATTATATAGTAAGTTTGGGGCTGCTACTGTTGATTAGGGATAGTTCATACTTTCTAATATTTCTTTCACTTTGCTTTTTACTATTTCTTCTTTCGCTTCTAATCTTTTATTCACTTGTAATAAATTTTTCCTATAACATGTATGTTTTTTCTTTGTTTTTGTTATTATTGGTTTATCTCCATACTTGAAGGTTTCTTTTTTGTTTCCTTCTTTGTGAGGATTTATTACTAAATAAAGATATGATATTTAATTTTATTTTGTTGTAGACTTTAGATCTTGACTTGCAAATATTGATCTTCAATCAATGGAGTGTGGTAATGCGACTTGTTTCTCCGTTGATGCTATTGAGGCATAGTGGCAAGAACTCATCTGTGTAAATTATATGTTGCAAGTTCAGTGTAAGCACTGCATATTTTTTGTGTAACTTGACTTTCCAGCCACCATATGTGGCGGTTTCAGTGGCGGCGCCGACAATGCTCCATCCAAGTGTTAGGAGACAGAATCCTCAGCTCCTCTGTAGATTGCGATGGTATATGCCAATCATCATTCGGTAAGCAATAGAACCCTTATTCGAAGTTAATTGCAATTTTATGGTTTATTTCTCTTTAAGATTTGAACTTGATCTTTGAGTATTGAAATTTTAATAATATAGATAGTAAGTCGATCTTAAATTTAATTTGGCAATATAAATTCAGGTTTAAATTAGTAGATAATGTGAGTAAGTTTTCATTGAGCTAATTGTTATTCGAGGTTTAAGTCTTTGACAAAATATAGCAAATTATAAATTATTAACTTATCAAACTTAATTGAGCTTAGTTGATTTGTTACTATGGCTGGAAAAGATTATTGAGCCTTATTAATTACGAAATACAAAGCTATGACTAGATATAAACCCTATATAATGATTTAGCAAAAGGCCTATGGATAATTTAGTTATTTTATAATTTTGATATTTGGGAATTACAAATGATTTATACATTAAAAGTTGTGATGATTGATTGGAGGAAGGGATTGATGTATAATTCGATCGCCAGCTGGATGGGTTGTGTTGCTTGTTGATGATTGTACGTGTTCGTTATCATTAAGATGCAAGGATTTGAAACAAACGAGGATTTATCCGATTTTTTGGGAGATGCTGCTGGATTTTTGGTAGAAGATTTATCAAGGATTAAACTAACTACACTAATAATAAAAGCTAATTGCCAATACCATCAATATTGCTATTATCACTAGAGAATGTAGTCAGTAAGTAAAGTAATGGAATTAGGGAGTTATAAACAGATAATTAATAAGCTAGTATAAAAGATTCGTTACACAGTTCTTGAAAAATAAAATAGAAAACTAATAAAAAATAGAATAGTAAAATAGAAACCTAATATTACAATAAGTAAATATTACCAAAATATTAATAATTAAGCATTATATTAAAATTGCAAAAAATAATAAAAATAATAAAAATATATTAATAATTAATAATAATTAATAATAAGGAAGATTTGAATAGACCACTTAGAATTAGAAATTGAAATAAGGGACTTATGCTAATAGCAAATGTGCTCCATTAATAATAAAATTTGTTTCTAATTCTTTCCCAGATATGATTGCGGGTCTTGAGGAATTGAATGTTGGATAGAAAAATGTTTGGAAAATGGAGCACAGCTTCCAGCTAGACATAAAGCTGTGAGTAGTGTTAGATAATTCGCATCATCCACCTACATTTGCATCCATGCATACAAGGCTAAATGCTAGACACTGTGAGTAGTGTTAGATAATTCGCATCATCCACCTACATTTGCATCCATGCATACAAGGCTAAATGCTAGACATGCATTACTTAGTAAATTGTTATTTTATGTTGCCTTATTTTGTTGCTACTAGAGATGGTTTGATTAGTTGTGATGTGCGCTATGTATGCTTTGCTTGTGTGGAATTGGAATGAAGTGGGTCACCGTTGGGTTTGTGAGGACGATCTATATGATATTGTCGGCCATGTATGGAGAGATCGGTGCCCCCGTGTGCATCTGATGAATATGATATGGAAAACCATAGAGTGGCCTCCTGTTGGTATGGAAAAGAAAAGAGAATATAAAAAAAAAATGAGAGGGCTTGTCAAGTGAGGTTGAGACCGGTCAGCCGTGTATGGGTATCGGCTCCCTACTGCACACTTGATGAGAGGACGAGCCATGTGTGAGGACGACTCGTCAAGGGTTTAGTGACGCCAGTGACCAATTTCTACGTAATGTGATTATGTAAAAGTATTAATATTTGTGATTGTTGTTGTTATGTTATTTGTGTGATTGTTTACATGATCATATAACTAGTTGAATGAGTAGATTGATTTATTTACGCATTTGTGTGATTGTGTAGGGTGAGAGGGTTAACTAACCTAGTCACTGAGTTTAGGCACTCGGCCTTAATATTTTATCCAGGTTACAAGTTTTCTAGTATCTCATGATTCTTTACCACCCGACATCTAGAGAAAATGTTGAAAACAAAACATTGATTAATTTTGTTTAGTGTATTGAAATAAAATTTTAAATTCTTAGATTGTTTTGCAATTGCGATAGTTATATATAATAAATTTAGAAAATATTGATGTATTACTTATTGAAGTTTCTATTATGTAATATATTGATATGAGCCTAGAGAAATTTGAAAATTGATTTATTATTGAGTATTATGATACGCACCAAGCGAGTTCAAGACTTATGAGTGAATATTGATGATATTGGGCTGGAGCCCATTTTCATATAACAAGAAATTTGTTCAGTATATTTTTTGGTGTATTACGGATTTTGGTGGCTTTAAACCTACCCAGGTCCTACTGTCGGTCTGGCTTAAGGTATGAGCCGTGACAGAAAGGAGCTTGAAAATGAAAGAGAAGAGTTTGAGTGTTTGACAAACTGTGGATCTTTAGTTAGAGCTCTTACTGAGTTGGTTGATCTATGGAAGTAAAGTTGAGCTATGTTGGTTCTTCAGTTAGAGCTCGACTTTTCATATATTCATTACTTTATAAAAAGAGTGATTTTATGTTTATTTTTATTGCAAAGGATGATACTAATTGATAGAAAAATTACACAACAAAAGCCACGAAATTGCATACGCATAATATACAGGCAAACCACAGAGATACATAAAACATAAATTAAGGTTATAAAATCTTAAATTTCTCTTGCGAAAGAGATCAACACTGTGTGAACCCCTCCCCCAAAAATAGGCATATAATGAATATGACTAAGGGCAGAAATACACGTGAATGTGTGAGTCGCCACCTTGTTTAACCTGCTTTAATTATTTTAGGGTAAACTAGAAAAAACCCTAAGTGGACTCCAATTTTAATTAACCGCCTTTGGTCCGGTCGGACTGTTTGCAGTCCGGGAAAATTAGCTCTTCGAGCCTCAAAATAATGGGTATTCACAGGTGACTGCAGCCGCTGTCGCCGGCGGCGGCAATAGGGCTCCGCCGCCTTTAAGGGCGGCCGCCACTGCTGCGGCCAGGAAAACTGGCTTTTTGAGCCTCAAAATTTGAGTATTCACAATCCCAAACGTGCCTACGTACTTCCGTTTGAATGGAAGATCAAAGTCGACGTAATTCGATAGGCCTCTTTTAGAGGGCTTTGAATGGGGATGCTTTATGCATGAGTGTGTGTATGCTTTGTGCATTTTGTTTAGGCATTTTGCCTTGATTGATTTAAATTAGGCGTTGTTATTTTGCCAAAGAATTGATTGATTTGATTAGGCGTTTGTTGCCAAAAGTGTTGATTTAAGGCTTTTAGCCAAAAAGATTGATTTAGGCAATTTGTTTCCAAAAGTTGATGTGATTTAGGCGATTTGTCGCCAAAATTAATTGATTGGGCAATTTATTGCCAAAAATTGATATTTGGGCTTTTTGTCGCCAAAATGGTTGATTTAGGCAATTGGTTTGCCAAAATTTGATATTTGGGCTTTTTGTCGCCAAAATGGTTGATTGATTCAAGGCATTTTTTGCCAAAGCTTCGCTTTAAGCGATTTGTCGCTAAAAATGGTTAATCTTACTTATAGGCAATCAAAAGTGATCCAATTGAATTGCAATATAGGGCAATTTATGCCAAAAGAAACGTGGATTGATTAAGGCTATTTGCCACAATTATTGATTTAATTGGACTTAAGCCGGACTGTTTTCGAAATAAAGGCGATTATACCGTAGTCATTAAGTTGCCAGATACTTTAGCCATATTGTTCGGATTTAGGCTTTAACACCGACGATTATTAATTAACCGGGCATTTAAGCTTAAATCATATTTAAATTGAGGGCAAATTGAGGCAATTTATTTGCCAAATTGATGACGTGAATGCATTTATGCAGCAGTTTAATTCAGAGTTGGAGTAGAAGAGAATATGCACAAAATGCTAAAATTAAATGAGCAGGGTTTTGTTATTACCTGAGTTAAACGGCGGCCGCTTCTTATCTTCAGCTTGAAAACTCCGGATTAAGCTCCTCATTTGGGGAATATTAATTAAAATTAATTTAATTTAAGTTGCCAAATATCACAACAGCAGAGTAATAAAAGCCTACACTAAATGCAGAAAGCAGTAAAAGAACCGAAAGCCTACACTAAATGCAGAAAAGCAGTAAAAGAACCGCAAGGAGCGTAGGGTAGAAGAGAGCGTCCGTCAACACAGACTGAGTGAGTAAAAAAGTCGCATCGGGGCTGATTTTATAGGAAAAAACAGGCTGGAGGGCGGCAGCGCCCGCCGCCCTGTTCAGCGGTCGGCGCCGCCCCGGACGGCGGTAGCCGCCGCCGTGGCCGACGGACTTGTGGTTTTTCGTTCCGGAGGCTTTTTCGGGAGTTCCGTACCTCCAAAAAATATTCTGGGAGCAGTTCTGCGATCCTCGCAATTTTTCGGACGTTTCAAGTACCATATTGACATACTTTCGGTGAACTTTCCGAATGTCCTCCGGTCCGGTCGGATTGTCTGCAGTCTGGGAAAACAGACTTTTTGAGCCTCAAAATTTGAGTATTCACAGCTCCCACCGGCAATCATAAAAATGATTTATGGGGGTCGGTGGTTGTCTGAAAAATAAATTTTGAAGGCGAAAATCGGACGCGTCCAGAAGACTAGCCTTTGGCTATTTTCCTTCTCGAAATTTGAGCCAAAAAAGTAGTTTTTTCTAGGAAAACAGTCAGTTTCTTCTTTTTTTTTTTTTTGGGCCTTTGTGCCAAATTGGGCATTTTTGGGCCTTGGGGCCAAATTGAGAATTTTTGGGGCCTTAGGGTGAAAAAATGTGAACTTCTGGCCTTTTGTGGCCAAATTGAGAATTTTGGCCTTTGGGCCAAATTGCAAAATTTTTGGGTTTTTGGGGCCAAATTGAGAATTTTTGGGCCTTTAATTTATCAAAGGAGAGAGGGCCCCGTCGCTTGATGCCATGTTGCTAGGCTTTTCTGTTTTTTTTTTCCTGCCTGTAGTTTCTGTACATGAACTTTGACCTGTACCTGCACTTGGTTGTACCTGAAAAATGTTTATATGTATGCATGATTTATCCACTTTGATTTGTAAGAAACGGGATTTTTTTTTTTCAATTTCACTTTCAATTCTTTTCAAATTTCTGATTCTTTTTTCAAAATGAATCCCTTTTATAACCACAGCTAGCACAATGGACTAAGATCTCTCCAAGTAGAAAGATCAAGTTGGAGAGGTATTCTATTCCTATTGCTTATTGTTCTTTCTTTTCTTTTGGTTCATTTCCTTTTTGTAAATAGAAAGGATCACCATTACTCAGGTTTTGGTTAGAGGTCAACCTCCATGTGGTTGCCTGCCTCCTTAACTTTCTTGGCCTTACAAAACCCTCCTCAGTATCGTATGCGGAGGATCCTGATCATCATCCTCTATTTGATTGCATTGGACCTCATGGGGTGATTGAGCTGGTCCAATATGAGGTACCGTAGTACATTTCCTGGTATGAACATCACCCGTTTTATCCAGGGTTAGCTCTCGTCATACTCGGGTTTACCTTTTAGGCCTTACACACTGTACTTTCGGTACTGCCGCTATTCGTGCGATTTTGACGGGCAGATGTGATAGACCGGACGTGTTCCCAATCATTGAGATGGCACTTCAGCTGATTCAGCCATCACTCCCGCGGTGTACCCGAGCCGTCCTAGGGCTTGCGTTTAAGAGACCATTCACATGAGTTAGGCCTTTCCCTTAATCCTGCCGGTCCTGCTGTCCAGACTTCTCTTAAGTATCGGACTGGGTTCATTGGCCGTTTCGTCTGGCCGCGTTGAAAGGCCAAGGAGGAACGCACTTGCTG
>NW_023591546.1:0-18507 GCF_014843425.1 Jatropha curcas | reverse complement strand
ATATCGGAACTGGCCCCGAGTAAGGAAATATCCGATGCAACTGTCTCAAATGTCCGTTGATTCAGTCTGTTTGATTCCCCCGGGTAGCCCCATTCTGAAGATAATTCTAATATATCCCAATACCAGGGGCCTTTGTCATCCATCCAAATTCCATGATATGTGCTGGCTGTTTTCTGAAAGCCAACCGTCAAAAAGGCGAATGAACTGGTCTCCCCCATACTTAAACCATGGAGTAAATAGCCAGAGCATCGAGAAACGATTTGCTCCGCGGCAAGTAAGTGAAGAATAAAATCCTCAAATAACTGAGCCAATCGTTCAAAGCGTTGTAAGGTAACGGAACCAAACGCTCTTCCCTTATTTTCCATTTTTTTCTCAAGCTTGGGGAGACCTAATTAAATTGGAAACCCCCGAACCTGAGGGACCTTTATTTCCTCCAGGGGCTTGCTTCTGAACCCTTTATGCAAGCTTCAACTGCGCTTCATTGTTTTGTGCAGTCGAAATCTAATTTGACTGCGATTTGGGACGGAATTCTCCCAAGGAAGTTTTGAAACGACTCAAACCGTCTCCATGGTAGTTTGAAAGCTCCATCGAAGTACATTCCCAAGACTGTTCACTTTCCAAGCTCAACCAAAGTTTCCATTAGGAAATTCTACTCCGGCATTGGTTCTTCGACTGGTAATTCCTGTCTAATGTGATCAAGCCAAGGCGTCCGCTTTCACGGCCGTTCCACTGTACAAATTTAAATCATAAGGCTCGAGCACCGCACCTACTTAGCTATCTTAACTGTTCCAGAACCGCCTCTCATAAGGAATTTCAAGGGGTCATCAAGAAATACGTATGTGGTGTATGGACGAGAGTAGTGCTGGCAGCTTTTGTACAAAGCCCAAACTAGAGCCAGACAGCAGTCAACTTATTCTATCTATTGTATGTTGCTCGTAGTCTAGCAGCCCTTTTGGCTCAGGTAAATAACACGGCATTTCTACCTTTTGTATCTTCGCTTGGTTGGCCTAAGCAAATTGAGCACCCATTGCTTCTTTGTCAATTGAATAGGTACAATGCAAGCTTTCCTAAGCCTTGGTGGCTGCAAAACTGGCGGGAAAAAACAGATATTGCTTGAAGTCAAAAGTTTCTGACATGCCTCATTCCATTTGTGCTATCCTTTCTGACCGTAATTTGCAAAATCGACTTACAAGTATCGGCCAATTGATAATGAACCGGCTGATGTACTGTAGCCTCTAGAAACCGCGAACTTCCTTTTCCTCTTCGGTGCCTGGCATTGTCAAAATGGCTTTGGCTTTGGGAAGGGTCAATCCTTATGCCCTTCCGACTGACCATATGCCCAAAATACTCCGGATAGCTCCGAACAGACATTTTGCCGGGTTGAGCTTTAAATTGTACTTTTCGAAGTCTAAGAAGAACTCTCAAGTGCTGTTGAATTTTTCCTTAAGCTGTTTTGAACTAAACAACCAAATCGTCCACATACACCCTACTTCTTTGTGAATCATGTCATGGAAGATGGTCGTGCCATTCTTTGATAGGTTGCCCCCGGCGTTTTTGAGCCAAAAAAGCATAACCCTATAGCAGTAGGTTTCCCAGCTCAGTGATGAATGCCAGTTTTCTCTTTGTCTGGCAAGTGCACATTATTGTTGAATTGATCTGATCAGCAAAGATCGTCCAAGGAGACCATCTCGTGTCCAGCCATTCGGATCCACCAAACAAGTCCAATATGCGGCAGGGGAAAGGCCGTCCTTCGGACATGCTTTATTCAAAAATCCAGTTAATCCACACATATTCTGACTTTGCCATCTTTCTTCGGCATCCCGCACAATAATTTGCTAACCACGTCGGTAGGCCAATGGTTCCTATGAACTTATTCGTCCAGTTGCTTGGCTACTTCCCCTTGATTTCAAGAACATTCTTGTTTCAGCCTTCTTCTTAGCTCTGTTTACTGCTTAGCTCAGGGTATACTGAACTTGTGCACCGCTATGCCGGCCATTCCCGTGATGTCATCTTGCTTCACATGAAGCAATCGGTAAATCTTCTTCAAGCATTCAATGACCTGTTCCCTGTTCACACAGTCAGATGCAATGTAGATGTTCAGTTTCCTTCTTTGCCATTCATTAATTTTTCTTTTCATTTATTCGTCATTTGATTTTCATATTTTTGCTTAGAATATGCTTGAAAGATAGACACGCGGGTAGCCATAATTTGCAAGCTCTTTTGATTAGGACGGAATCGTCCTCAAAAAATTACAATCAAATTGGAAAGTCTGGATTTTCTAGATCCGTACACGACGACTTCAGAACTGGAAACTGGACTCTGATCGGTTTCAGACTTCGGGGTCAGACTCAGACTCATAAAGGACTTGATTACAGACTTTGACTCTAGGTTGAACTCGAAAGGGGTTTATATCAGCCAGCGCGCTCCTCTCAAGCGTACCAGTTTGGTGGAGAGGCCCTTGTGTACAGCTGATCAGGTCAGCAGGTCTGTTCCGCATCATTTCTATAACTGACCGCAACCTCGTCAAGAGACTGGGCTGCATGAAGTCTTCCCACTTCCAGTTCAGTTATCGTTTTGGGGCTTGTTGGCCCAGACATTAGAAAATATTCTAACCGCAGGCAGCATCCGTCTTAGGAGTCAGGGCAGCGAAATGGTTCTTGGAAGCCACGATAAGGAATCGTTTCTCCCGGTTTTGCAGAAAGTGGACCATTCAAAGTCAAAAAAGTTAAGGCGCATCTGTATACTCTCCTTGCCTTCTCCTCTGGTCCTCTCACAACGATCTTCATCAGTGGGCTCGTAACCTAAGTCCAAAGGTCCCCTTCATTCAAACCGACACTCCCAAGCTTGCAGTGTGGTAAGTCTTCAGAACTTGCAATAACCATTCCCCGGTAGGTTTAGGACATCCTTAGCATTAAAGAACTATGCATTTATTTGCACCGTCCGAAAATCAAAAGAGAATTCGAGAGTTACAGTCTTCCCTTCTATGAACTGCACAGTGTCATATTGAATCCGAGAGGGGCAGGTTTTGCAATTTCAGGGTTGACCTCAAAAGAGAGGCCTGCCCTTTGGCTTCTTCTGAGCTGGCTGTAATATCCCCTTGAATAGTGATAACTTTATCCTCGTAAGGAAACCTTGACCTTTTGGTGCAGGAAGAGGGTACTGCTTAGATGAGTATCCATGGTCGAGGCCCAGGAAGTAAGTTGAAACTAGTGCACATCAATTACTTGGCAAACGGGACCTCCATTACACGTTGGCCAATTGCTAACTTCAAAAGTAGCAACCCCCAACACTTCCCCCGGGTGCTGTCATAACGGCTTTGACTATCTGTCTCTGATGACAGAGGATCTTGTTTCTGGCCAACTCCCAGACTAACACACAGCTACCCTTTAGTGGTCAACTTTAGTGCTAACCCATTATCAGTGAAGAACCATGGGCAAAAGTAGTTTATTCTCTGTGTCTGAACAGTGACGTAAAGGGCATCTATTGTGACTGCGCCCCTGCACAGTGCGGTATTGCGAAGCACACGCTCACGCAGCAAAACCCAATCCGATTATGCATGCATCCTTGATGATGGGTAGGGGTGGATACCAGCACTTCAGGGCTAAACTTCTCACCGATGTTTAAGTTGACATCAAAGCCTACAAAGAGCTTGCGATTTGAGGGAAAGGATGATGCAGATTCCCAATTGACACCATAGCCTGGGTCCTTTTTCAACGCGAGAGACGCGCGTCTTCCTTTGGCTCATTTGCCCTGAGGCTTATTTGGACTTTAATCCAGGACTAATGATTCATATGTCTCCGCTGCCTGTTATAGCAACGACCTCTTCAAGTAGTCATTCAGATTCTAGGACACTAGATTTCATCATTTCTAGAATAGCTCGAAAGGCATCAGATCAATTCCTGGTCAGAAACATAAGCATTACCCCGTGATTTGGTAAGGGATTAGTGCTAATTTCGGCTTACTCCTGGAATAAAATTGACCGTTGTCCACCAGGTCTTGGAATGGCGGTCTTAAGCGTCCAGCACGCTTCAGTCTTGTGCCGTTACCTCTGATGTTACTCACAGATCGTCACTCTTGTAGTTCCTTGGGTAATGGGTTGGTGGCGCCTGCTCCAAAGGCTGATGTAGTTGCCTTGACAGCCTCTCGGAATACCCAAAAGGATTGGCATCCCGAGATCAGTATATGTCTTCTGACTGACTGCCCATTTCTATATTCCACCGTAAGATTCGGTGGGTGATGCTTGCCACTTCATGGACTTTGCCAGCCTTGCTAGGTCTTGTATTTTGAGGTTCCCGAGTCTTCTTTCAAGTTAACCCGATTTGAATAAAAATCCTCTACTTTCGTAGCAGTGGCAATGAGCGACTTGAACGTCGGTAGTATTTGAGTTTGCAATTGTTGCGGTAATTAGGCAGCAAGGTTTTTTAAATAATTATGTCCACCTGTTCCTTGCTCGAAGCGTTGAATCATTTGGGCGCCCTTGGCCCTCCACCTCGTAAAGGAACGAGGAAAAGGTTTATTGTTTTTCTGTTGGCTTCTCCAGCTCCTCCGAGTAACGTCCACCCTAGTGTATAATGATATGCGTATTAAACGCATTATAGATGTCTTCCTAGGTCCTTCATTTTTAGACAGATCCCAAGAACTGACCAACCACCTCAAAACAGCACCGTGAGTGAATTATTGAAACAACTGAGCAAGGAGCTCGCTGTTCAAGTTCCAAACGGGTTTTAGGTGCAACCACATACATTTTTTAGGTGCGTTTTGGGACAAAGTGGTCCATCAAAACTTGTCCATGTTGGCATTTTAAACTTGTGCGCCGCTTCGGGGAACAAGACAAGGAGTCCATGTCCCACCACTTCCTTGTGTGTCTTAAGGGCAGTAATAGACCTTTCCAGCAAATTCTAATTTTTTCTCTCGTTTTTCTGAGCTTCCCAGCTCAGAAGTAGTTCTGGAGGCATGTCATCCAGGGCCAGGTTTTGAGGCGTCGGTGCAAGCACCCGTCCTGATTAGAGGGCAGCAGGATTACTTCCCCCAGCTGAAGCCTCCATTTCCATTACCAACTACCTAGTTTTCCCAGCTTATTAGGGCAGTTCTCTGGCAGCTAAGCCTCATTCATTCTAAGCCTCCATTCGGGCTTCGAGTGTTCAATGAGTTTGGATGTCAGAGATCGATGCATTGATGCAGGTGGGGCTGTTGGAAGTTTGTAGGTGAAGCTGGTGTAGCTGGTGAAGCTGGTGAAGCTGGTGAGGTTGGGATAGCACTGTAGTGGGACTGGAACTGGGATAGGCACTCAAAAGCGGGTACCTGTAAGTATAAGGCGTAATTGGATTAAGGGTATAAGTGGTTCGTGTATCAAGGGTAAAGCTGATGTTGAGGTAGATCGACCTTTGTCCAACTGTGCCATGACTAAAGAGAATATTTTATGTCTTCCTTAATGTGATGATATGTCATAATGCGCACAACATCAGTCATACTTTGGTTTTAATGAAATTCGCATCATGGGTGCATACAGTCTAAGGATAGGTTCTATAGGCTATGACACAAATAGAGAATTGGCTTATTAAGGGACCCTTGAACCTTGAAGTAAAGGGATATACTAACCACATTGTTGAAACAAAGAGTTTCGCGTGGGTCTCAACAGTACGCATACTCATGGCCACCCAAAAGGATTGGGGATGGTTTGTGGTAACAGGGAAGGACGCTTTGGCTGTCCGTCGACATAATCAAAGAGAACCTGCCGATCAACCGCTACTTGCTATCCAGACCAGAAGTTTGAACAGAAAGAAGAAAAAAATTCGTTGTGAAGTTTTGGTTTTTTTATGCAATGGTAGAAAAGGATTCTCATCGTGCAAAAAAATCAACAAAGTTAAATGATTTAACAGTAAAAGTTTCAATTAGGTCCAAATCTCCTTATTAAGCATTATAAAGAAAAGACACTTAATCTTTGTGGGGTACCCTGCAAAAACAAGCTAGTAAAAAATAATACCTAAAGAAGGGCAGTTAGTTTAACCAAACATCATAGTCCACTTTATGCAAAAATGATTAGAAAATCCCAGCAGAGGTCGCCAAACTGTGAACCCCTACCCCGAATATTGGCATATGATGAATGACTAAGGGCAGAAAAGCACGTGAATGTGTGAGTCGCCACCTTGCTTAACTTTATTTAGGTAAACAGGAAAAAACCCTATAGTTGAACTCCAATTTAATTAACCTAAATTACTAGATATATCCCAATGTTAAGGCATAATCTACGAACCCGAGTGATCCCCGAGACATGTCATGTTGAATGAACTAACCAAAGAATGCATGCTTTGCAAGGTGATTGATGTAAATGACAATAAATATTAAAGTTGAATTTACGACTTGCGCTCGAGGTTAAATCCCCAAAGTGCCTACGTACTCCGTTGAATGAAGATCAAAGTCAACGTAGTTCGATGCCTTTTAAAGGGCTTTGAATGGGTATGCTTAATGCATGAGTGTGTGTATGCTTCGTGCATTTTTGTTTAGGATTTTGCCAAAAAAAAACTGATTGGTTGATTAGGCATTTGGTTGCCGAAAGTGAGGATTTAAGGCCTTTTAGCCAAAAAGGATTGATTTAGGCAATTTGTTGCCAAAAAAGTTATGTGATTTAGGCAATTTGTTTTGCAAAAGTGATTATGAAGCTTTTTTAGCCAACATGGGTTGATTTTAGGCAATTATTCTGCCAAAGTGTCGATTAAGCGATTTGTCGCAAAAAATGGTTAATCTTATTTATAGGCAAATTTGGTTTGCCAAAAATGATAAACTGTAGGCAATTTGTTTGCCAATATGGTTTGAATTAAACTGTAGGCATTTTGTTGCCAAAACGTGATTGATTTAAGGGATTTAGCCACAAATTATTGAAATCTAATTGGACTTAAGCCGGACTGTTTCGAAATAAGGCCTAATTACTAGCCATTAGTCATTAATTGACCAGATACTTTAAGCCAATATTGTCCCAGTTTAAGCTTTAACACCATCGATTATTAATTACCGGAACATTTAAGCTTAATCATTTTTAATTGAGGCAGTAATTTGCCTAACTGATGACCCCTGCATCGCATTTAATGCAGCAATTTTAAATTCAGAATTGGAGTAGAAGAGAAATGCATGAAAATATGAAATTTAATAGGCAGAGTTTTCGTTATTACCTGATTTAATCGGCGCCGCTTCTTTGCTTCAGCTTGAAATTCCCAAAGATAAGCTCCTCTTTGGGGGAATATTAATTAGAATTAATTCAATTTTAAGTGACCAAAGTTACACAACAACAGAATAATCAAGCTAATACTAAAATGCAGAAATAGCAGTAAAAGAAACCGCAAGAGCGTAGGGGAGAAGGATGCGCCGTTCAACACAACTGAGTCAGTAAAACTGAGACCGGGCTATATTTATAGGCAAATCGGCTGGAGGGCGGCGTTGTCGTCGCTTTTCGCGGCCGGCGCCGCCGTCCTCCGCGGACGGCAGCAGGCGCCGCCTGACCGGCGGTCCGCCCGGCCGCGGACTTGCTTGTCTTCATTCCGGAGCTTCTCCGGGAGTTCCGGCCTCCAAAAAAATATTCCGGGACCAAGTTCTGCGATCCTCGTAATTTTTTCGAGTTTCAAGTTCCATATTGCCGAACTTTCCGAATGGCCTTCGGTCCGGCCGAACTGTTTGCAGTCCGGGAAAACTGGCTTTTTGAGCCTCAAAATTTGAGTATTCACAATGGGGTGCCTATATGTATTATGGTTTGATTTTTATTTGTATTTGGGCATGTTATGCCTAATGTTATTAGGGAGTGATGTTTGGTAACAATATGGGCATGATTTAAGAAGTGTATGGCCTTAGTACTAGGGAAGCCGAATACATATATTGAGTTATGTATGAGTAATTAATGTTTTATTTGAGTGTTAAACATGTCATGATGTTTAATTGTTGGTTACTTTTGATATAATAACTAATATGGTTGTAAGAATGCAAGTATGAACACTATTATTGAGGTATGGTTGACTATGAATGAATAAAGCTAGATAACTATACTAAGTGAACTTAAATGCATGTAATAATATTAGAATGTTGTTATATTAGTGGATGTATCCAAATGAGCTACGAATGCATAAAAAAGGACTTGGGCAAGGTTGGCTCCCAAAGGAGGCTGAACCTATGCTTGTGCCTACTTTTATTTCGTTTGATCTTTTACATGCTATGAGTTATAATATGTAAGTAATGATGCCTAATTAATTAATTATACATGTGTGAGAGGATTTTGTGATGATTGGGGTTTTAAATTGAGTAATGATGCCCAATTGGGGATATATGCCTAAATGATGCTTAAACATAAAATTGAAGGAACCTATATGCAATTAGATGTTAATAGGAAGTGTATATGTGATCAAACCTAGAAAAGAATGCATAAACCTTAAAACACTAGGATTGGCCAAACCATATCCCTAGGATATGCCTTTTTATTTGACTTTTATTTTTTGATTCGCATGAGCTAAGCTTGAGGTAGGCCATTGTACTTGTTTACATAATGTCGTGTTAGATTAAATGACATTCTAGGATTGAATCAATGAGTTGTTGACTTGCTTGACTTATGGATTATTATGAGATGTGAGTGTGCTATGAGTGTGTGCTTATAGGCTGTAAGATTGGAATTTATATGAGGCTTGTGAGCTTCTATGAATCATGAGCAGATTGCAATCAGGTACACTTGTTATGAATATTGAATGATATTTGGATTATATGGTTACTACTTGTAAATGAAAATAAACTGAATTGACTTAATAAGAAACTACTAGGCTCTTATTGTGAACTTGGTTGAGTAGTTGCTAGAATATGTTTATCTATTTCTGAAAACAAAAGCAAGCTATGGATTTGATTTGGATTGTGCTATGATCATATGCCAGACACATGGGTGTCTTCAGGCGAGTGGACACACTCTACTGACTTTGTATTTGAAAGACTTTCTAAGTCTACTATTAAAAGGCTAACTAGTTAGAATTAGTCTGATAGTTATCAGACATTGTTCTATTACCTGTTCTGCTTCTTTTTCTTCTGAGTCATTCTTAAGGCCCAATTATTTAAACTAATGATTAAGATATTGATAGTACAATAACATGGAATGATTACTTGTAATACATGTTACTTATTGGATAATGATATTTAATTACTTATTAAGTAAGATACTTACAGGAATAATTATATGATTGCTTGTAATGTAAGACACGACTCTAAATATGCAATATGTATGCTTATGATGCAAGTTATATACTCAGATATTATAATATGATTTCTTGGAATGCAATACTCTTGTATTGGAGTTATTATATGATTACATGTATAGAAAGTTACCATGTGAACATTGTATTTTAATTATTAGTGCTATCAGATATGTTAATTGATACAATTATGAGATTACTTGTGCTACAAGTTATGTGGTTGATTATGTAGATATCAGACTACTTGCGAAATAAGTTATTATGTTGTGATCGGCATTGTTTCTTGGGATGCAAGTAATTGCATATATGGCTTTAACTTGAGTACAAATATAGTGGTATGATGAATTATATGTCATATTATTAGATTATGTGATATTGGAATGATATGTATGGTTTCAATAGACCATACTTGTATGCTGTGTGCATGTATATATTTATTGAGTACCATTGAGTTTTATGCTCAGCGCTATATTTTTAACTCGCATAGGTTAAAGATTTATTTTCCTGTGGATCTTGAGTACCTATATCCAGAGAAAGGGCCTTCTGCTTCCAAACTAGAATATGAGTCTATACTGCAGACTCGTGGCATGTGTTAGATTTTAGTTAATGAGAGCTTTGGTTTATTTGTGGGACTTGTAATTTATTTATTTTAGTACATTTATTTTTATCTCCTCTAAACTCTTTTAAGGATTTATGTTGCTTTCCACTTGGACTTGGACTCTCATTTAGAGATTTGAGCTTTTAATTTTTTGGATTTATATATTTGAATTTGAGGTTGATTCCTCTTGAGAATTTATTTTATTGAACTTGGATATTGATTATTTATTAAAAGGCCTTTGGAAATTTTATTATTTCTTTTGGAATGTTTGTTTTTTTTGTTACAAGTTCAATTTATTTCCTTAAGTTGTATTTTCAAAGAAAACTCTTGCAGTTTTTTGTAGGATTTACCTAAACTATATTAAGATTGTTTGGTGGATTTCCACTTCTATTTTAAGATTTTAATTCCCCTTGAATTTTATAATTGGATTGTTTTAAACAGGTTATGAGTTCAAAACTTCCACTGTATGTTTTAAGAAACTATAAACTTAGTTGTTTCCATTATATTATTATTGATACTAGATCTATACTAATGAGCAAGCTTGTACGTGCCTCCGGCATAAGATGTTAGCACTCTCTGTCCGGTCTTACGGGGTCGAAGAGGTAGTGTTACATTTAGTGTTATTAGAGCTGTTGGTTTAGTTGGTTCTAGTTTAAATTCTTTGGATTAACTTATTGGGGATTGGGTGTGTGGTTTGAAAAGTGAGATTTATGTAACTATTAGCGCATGCCATTGTGAACCCTCCCCTCCGAAAGGCAAAATGAATGCTAGAACGAGGTATGCTCACTTGTGTGTTTTAAGAAGTCGCCACCTAGTTTATTTTTATAAGGGAAAACTAAGAAAGAACCCTAAATGACTCCAATTTTTAATAACCGTAAGTCTAGATTAATTTATTCCCAAAGTGTAAGGACAATTACGAACCGAGATGGATCCCCAGGACTATGTCATGCTGATTAACTATACCCTAAGTGTAAATGCTTTGCAAGGTAAAAATAATTGCAAATTGACCAGTATAGAGTGTTTTGGTGATTTCGACTTGCTGCTCGGGTGTTAAATCCCGAACGTTGCCTACGTTACTCTCGTTGAATGAAGGATCAAAGCCGACGGTAGTTCAATTTAAAAAGCCATTCAAAAGGCATTTTGAGGGTATGCTTTCATGCGATGGAGTGTTGTATGCTTCGTGCATTTTTTAGGCATTTGGCCAAAGATTGATTGATTTTTTTTTTTGTTTTAGGCATCTGTTTGCCAAAAAATGTTGATTTGGGCAATTTATTGCCAAAATTGATGTTTGGGCTTTTTGTTGCCAAGCGGTTTGACTAAGGCATTTGCTGGCCAAAAAAGTTGATATTTGATAGGCAATTTGTTGCAAAGATGGTTTAGGCGATTGTACGCCAAAATGATTAAGGGCATTTGTTGCCAAAAGGGTTTCGTTGGGCGTGGGCGATTTGTCGCCAAAATGATTAAGGCATTCATGCCAAAAGATGACATGTAATTTAGGCAATTTATTGCCAAAGAAAAGGTGATATTTGGGCGATTGGTCGCCAAAAAAAATGGTTATTTGAATTATAGGCAATTTGTTGCCAAAAAATGTGATTGATTAAACCGTAGGCAATTTGTTGCCAAAAATGTGATTGATTTAACTGTAGGCAATTTATTGCCAAAAACGTGATTTGATTAAGGCTTTTAGCCACAATTATTGATTAATTGGACTTTCAGCCGAACTGTTTGAAATAAAGGCAATTACACCGTAGTTATTAATTAACTAGGCGCTTTAGCCAATATGTTCGGAGTTAGGCATTAATACCACGATTATTACCGGGTAGCGATGATGGATTAACCGCATTTGGCCTAACTTATTAAAGCAATTTGCTCTGAATGGACGATGGTGAATGCAGTTATTGTAAGAATTGGAGTAGAATAGAATATTGCACAAAGGGCTAATTTAAAATGGCGGGAGTTTCCTTCTTACTTGAGTTATATATTTCGGGCGGCCGCTTCTTAGCTTCAGACTTGAAAAGTTCCAGAATGTAAGCTCCTCGTGGGAATGTATCGTTTGGGGAATATCAATTAAAATTAATTCAATTAAGTGACCAAAAATCACAACAGCAGAGTAATAAAAGACTACACTAAATGCAGAAAAGTAGTAAAAGAACCACAAGGAGCGTAAGGGAGAAGAGAGCGTCTGTCAACACAGACTGAGCGCCTAAAACTGTCGATTCGGAGCTATATTTATAGAAAAAAATAGGCTAGAAGGCGGGCGCCGCTGCCGTGGCCGACGGGCGCTGTGGCCGGCAGCGGGTGCTGCCGTGGACTGTCCACTTGTTAGTTATTCGTTTCAAAGGCTTTTTCGGGAGTTTC
Source organism: Jatropha curcas (assembly GCF_014843425.1). The sequence continues at coordinate 6,339 of NW_023591546.1, read as the reverse complement.
GTACCTCCAAAAAATATTCCGGGACCAGTTCTGCGATCCTCGTAATTTTCCGGACGTTTCAAGTACCATATTGGCATATTACTTCCGGTTGAACTTTCCCGAATGGCTCTCGGCTGGCCGGACTGTTTGCAGGCCGGAAAAAAAACCAGCTTTTTGAGCCTCAAAATTATTTGGGTATTCACAGTTGCCCCCCACCGGCAACCATAAAAATGATTTATGGGAGTCGGTGGTTGTTTGAAACACAAATTTTTGAAGGCGAAAATTAGACGTGTCCAAAAGACCTGCCTTTTAGCCTTTTCCTTATAAATAGCTTGAAATTCTCACTTTTCATTCATTCTAAACTCTCCAAATCAAAGAGCTTTCTCAATTTCTAAAGCCTCAAAGCTTCCTTCCTCTATGGCTTCCTCAGATCTTAGCGATGAGGATTTTCTGGGGTCTCTAGGGATTTCCCTCGACGAGGTCAATGTTATGGCGGACGCTGACACTCACGCCTCCGTAACTGGCATCTACGCCCGGGTAAGCTCCCTTTCACTTTTATTTGCTTTAATTATTTTTTTGGCGCTTAGAGGCCAAAATGTGAATTTTTGGGCCTTAGGGGCCAAAGTGTGAATTTTTGGGCCTTAGGGGCCAAAATGTGAATTTTTGGGCCTCTATCGGTCCATTTGAAAAGTCTATTCGGCTTAGCCGGCCACAGGCTACAGGCATGTGTGGATGACCAAAGCAATTCTGCTGCCCTGGATGATGAATGTTCAGAGACTCGACAGATGACCCATGACCGGATGAGGCGGGAAATGCGGGCTTTTGTTTTTCTGCTTACTTGGCGAGGTTTCTATTTAACAAAGGACCCAAGGTTTTGGAGATTTTTCGATTTCTTCCGTCATGATTCGTCAGATGGAGGGGACATGGGCTGCATTCGGCGGGTTATGTGCTTGCCGAGGACTATCCGAAAGTCTTGACAGGAGCCGCCTTGGTTTTGACAATTGGGACTGTCTCTCGATCTTTCTCCAGGTATTTTCCCTTCTCCTTCTCCTTATTGTCTCTTCTTTTTTTTTCATTCTTTTGGTAATAGAAAGGATCTATACTCAGGTTATGGTTAAAGGACCCACCTCAAGTTGGTTGCTGCTCCTACTTTTTGCGCCTTTACACCCCTCTCAAAAATATCGTATGCGGAGGATTCCTGTCACTCATCCATTCACTTGATGAATGGAACCTCATGGCTGATGAGTTGGGTCCAAATTGAGGTAACTGTGGTACATTTCTTGTTTTATGAACATCACCCCTTCTGGTATGACATCACCCGCTTCATCCAGGTTAGCTTCTGCCACACCCGAGTTTACCTACTAGGCCTTACACATTGCATGTGGTACTGTGCTTCGCGCGTTTTGAGGCAGATGGGGATAGACCAGACTGTTTCGATTGTGGATGGCACTTCTGTCGATTCAGTTATTACTCCGGGCGTTACCCGAGCCATCCTTAAGGCCTGGGTTAGAGATCATCACATGGTGAGGCCCCTACCTAATCTTGCCGGTGTTCATAGTTCTCCAGAGTACTGAACCTGGTTCATTGCTGCTATTTGGCCGATTGAGAGGTGAAGGAGGAATGCACTGCTGAGTGCACTTGAGGGTTGGGCTCAAGTTGGCATCGATGACGCGGACGGGACTGATGAGGAGATTGTGATGGCGGACAGGCGAGGTTGGAGAGGGTTCAGCACCTAAAGACGACATTGAGGATGTTGCCCCATGTAGGCGACGAGACACTTAGATTTTTTTTTTTACTTTGGACTTTGGACTTTATCTGGAATTTTGGCTTTGGATTTTTTTCTTTGGATGTATGTTTTTTGGACTTAGACTTTTATTTTGTGTTTTGAACTTCATGGACTCTTTTGCTTGACTTTATTACTTTGAAATGGAATGACATTACAGTTTTGACTTTTGGGTTTTCCAAGCATTTCCCAATTTATTTATTTATTCAAGCTCTTAACTTTTGCCTAAGCCGCCCGTTTCGGGTTTTCAGCCCTTAGCGAGCTACCAGCTACCCATTTTTGCCTAAGCAGCCCTTTCGGGTTTTCAGCTTAGCGGGCCCCGACTTTTGCCTAAGCCGCCCTTTTCGGGTTTTCAACTTAGCGGGCTCTTCTTTTTTTTCCTCTTTTTTTTTGTTTTTGTTTTTGTTTTTGTTTTTGGCAAAGAAGAATGAATTATGAAATGATTTTTTCATTAATGTTTAGACCGCGCCCTTTGAGGGTTGCCTAAATATCTCCGATACATAATTTCTTTTTTCCGAGGAGAATCAGGTCCAATGTAGCTCTTTTTTACATCATGCAATGATCATAACTACACATAATATCTTTTTAACTGATCTAAATTACATGGATTCGTGAATTCCAAACCATCTAAATCAGTCAAAATGACGGCTCTGCCGGACAGTATTCTCTGCCGGACAGGTATTCTCTTGAATGTAGGGCCCAGCCCGAATGGAGGGCGGAACTTCCCACGTGGGTCTATTTGACTGGTGTCTAAGTTTCCTTCAAGACCAAACCAACCTTCAAACAACCTTCTTTCAATTTTCGGTCTTTGACCTTCTTATTAAAATGCCTAGCCATTCTCCTCTGGTAAACCTGAGTTCGGTGGATCGCTTGTAATCTCTTCTCATCAACACCTAGGAGTTGGAGGTGGTAATTTTGGACCCAATCTGCTTCGCTGATTTGGCTTTCCCAGTGTGAACCCTCCCCCGAAGGCAAAATTATGCTAGAACAAGGTACGCTCACGTGTGTGTTTTATGAAGTCGCCACCTAGTTTATTTTTATAAGGGAAAACTAAGAAAGAATCCTAAATGACTCCAATTTTAATTAACCATTGCCAAGCTTGTGCTTTTTTAACTGTCTTTGCAGAATGATGTATAGCCTATTTGCAGGCCTCTACAGCCCCGTTTGTTTTGTGGGACGATAGGGTGAGGACTTATTGATGTTGAGATTTCTCTTTTCTTTCAAACAAATCAGGGAAAAATGACTCTGAAAGTGGACCCATTATCAGTGATTGATCTCAAATGGGCGTTCCATACCGACAAAGATGTTTAGTATGAACGAACCTATGCTGCCTTCTTGGAATTCAAAATCGAAAAAAGGAGGTTGCCCAATCCACTTACGGTGGAAATTATCCCACAGTAACCAGGATGAATTGGATGACCATTGGAAGCCTTTGGGTGGAATCTTTCCAATCACCATCTTATGCCCCAATTGCAAAGCCAAAGGTGAAGCAATAGGATTCAAATTGACCGGAGGCTGTTTTTGAAGCTTAGCCAAAAATTTGACACTCATGGCACTTCTGCCGTGCCTTGCACGCAATCTGCATTCATAGTGGACCTCATAGTTGACCAGTAATAACCCAGGTTCATGATTTTTCGAGCCAGAGCTATCCCGTGCATGTGTGGACCGGACTCCCCGTTGTGTAAGGAATCTGTAATGGTTTGAGCTTCCGCTTCATCTACGCATCTTAGATGTAAACCGTTCCAACTTCTCTTATATAGAACTCCCCCAGTAAGGAAATATCGGGATGCTAACTGTCTCAATGTCCGTTGATCAGTCTTCGAGGATCCATCCGGGTAAGCCTCGTTCTGAAGGTAATTCTGTACATCCCAAAACCAGGGCTTGTCATCGACCAAATTCATGATGTGGGTGTGGGCCGGCGTTTCTGTAGGCCGATTGTCAAAGGTCGAAACTTGGTTCCCCTCTACATTGGACCATGGGAAGCTAAAGTAGCAAGGGGGCATCAGGCAAACTGTTTACTGGCGCTCGGGGTAAGGTAATGGAAAGACAGATCCTCAAATTGTTTGAGCCAACTATCCAAGCGTTGTAGGAAGGAACCACGCTGTCTTCCTTTAATTTTCCACTTACCTTGAGCTTGAGAGACTAATTAAAATGGAATTTCCCCGAAAACCCTAAGGACTTTTATTCTCTTTTTTCCAGGGCCGCTTCTAACTAACCCCTTAATGCAAGCTTCATACTCGGCTTCATTGTTGGTGCAGGTTGTTGGTACAGTCGAAATCTAGTTTGACTGCGATTGGGACGTACTCTACACAAGGAGTTTTGAATACGACACCAACCCCATTTCCATGGTAGTTTGAAGCTCCATCGAAGTACATCTCCCAGACTTCATTTTCCAAGCTTAACAAGTCTTCATCAGGAAATTCTACCTCTGGCATCTGGTCTTCGATCGATAATTCTGCTAATTGGTCAGCCAAGGCTCCACCTTTTACTGCCTTTCGTTGTACAAACTTCAAATCATAAGCTGCGAGCACTGATACCCACTTAGCCATCTTGCAGTCAAGAACCGGCCTCTCCATAAGGAATTTCAAGGGGTTCGATTCAGAGATAACACATGTGGTATAGGATGAAAGGTAGTGCTGCAGCTTTGTACAAGCTTTGTACAAGCCCAAACTAGAGCCAGACATAACTTCTCTATCTTATTATACTTCAACTCATAGTCTAGCATCCTTTTGCTAAGGTAGTACACGGCATGCTCTACCCTAGTGTCTTCTGCTTGTTGAGCTAGCATTGCATCCATCGCTTCTTCTGTCACTGATAGGTATAATAGCAAAGGTTTTCCTGGCCTTGGTGTGAATACTCAAATTTTAAGGCTCAAAAAAAGCAAGTTTTCTCGGCCGCGGCCGCCCTTAAAGGCAGCGGCTGCAATCGTCTATGAAAACCTCAATTTTGAGGCTCAAAGAGCCAATTTTTCCAGACTGCAAGCCGGACCGGAGGTCAGTTCAGAAAGTTCACCGGAAGTTCCAATATGGGTACTTTGAAACGTCCGAAAAATTACGAGGATCACGGAACTGGGTCCGGATATTTTTTGGAGGTCCGAAAAACTCCGGAAAGCCTCCGAACGAAAAAAAAAAAAGAAGAGAAAAAGAGAAAGGCACGCATGCCCACCCTCGGGGGGTGGCATGGCACCAACCCGTCAAGGGCGGGCACGCCCGGCCCAGTCTAGGCGGCCATGCCCGCCAGTCTAGGGGGCCATGCCCACCCTCAAGGCGGCACGCCCGCCCAGCTAGGGCGGCCATGCCCGCCCAGTCTAGGCCGGGCACGCCCCGCCAGGGGCGGGCCACGCCCGCCCAGCGCTTGGGCGGGCACGGCCGCCAGTCTAGGCGGGCATGCCCACCTCAAGGGCAGGCACGCCCGCCCAGCTAGGGCGGCCATTGCCCGCCCAGTCTAGGCGGTCCACGCCCGCCAGCCTTGGGCGGCCATGCCCGCCCAGCGGTGGGCGGGCACGCCGCCCAGCCCAAGCGGTGCATGCCGCCCTGGAGGGCGGGGCAGACGCGCCCAGGGGCCGTTTTTCCTATTAAAAAACAATCCACGGGGCTCCTTTTGGGACACAGTCTGGTGTTTGACGCGACCTCGTCTTCTCCCTTTTACGCTCTTTGCGATTTCTTTTAATCAGCTTTTCTGCCATTCTTTATTTTATTTTTATGTTATTTGCTTTCGTTTTTTCTTGCTTTATGTAAGTGGCCATTAGGAAAACTCCATTTTTAAGTGGCCATTAAAACTCCATTTTAATTAATATTTCCCTTAACGAGGAGCTTAACCTGGAGTTAAGAAGCGGTCGGAGATTAAATCAGGTACACAAACTAAACTACGCCTATTTAATTTTAGCACTTCATGCATGCTTCTTTTCTACTCCTATTAACTCTATAACTGCCTAAATGCATCCATATCATCCACTAGGCAAATAAATTGCCTCAATCAAATAAAGATTAAGTTTAAACGCCCGATTAATTAATAATCGTGGTATTAAAGCTTAAATCTGACATTATTGGCTAAAGAAGCCTAGTTAATCAATAACTATGGTGATTTATTGCTCGAAAGTTCTTACCTAAGTCCAGTTAATCAATGATTGTGACTAAAAGTCCTACTTAAACACGTTTTTTTTGGCAATAAATTGCCTATATTTCAATTTTAATTTAATCACTTTGCAAACAAATTGCTTATAATGAAAAGTTAATCTTTTATAGCCCAAATCGCCACTTAATCCATAATTTGGATAAAAGCCTTTTAAAATAATCAACTTTAAAGCAAATATAAATTGCTTATAATGAGATTAATCTTTTTTATAGCGAACAAATCGCTTAAATCAATTTTCTTTTGGCTTAAAGCTTGGAATCAACCTTTTTGGCAAACCAAATTGCCTAAAATTCAAGTTTTCATTTTGGCTAAAAAAAGGCCTTAAAATTTCATTCAATTTTTGGCGACCGCAATCGCCTAAACAATCAATCTTTTTTGGCAATAATTAAGCCCAATTAATCTTTTGGCAAAAGGCCAAAATTAAGCCAACTTATATCTCTCTC
>NW_023591545.1:13908-44568 GCF_014843425.1 Jatropha curcas | reverse complement strand
TTGTAATATTTTTTTGTTGGTGTGTGTGTGGTGAAAATGTGTAGTAATATTTTTTTGTGAAAGTTCCCGCAATTTGGGATATGGTTAAGGATTTTTTTCACTTTCCCAACTAAACCTCAACCATCCCCTTTCTTTGGGATATGTGACTAACCTTTGTGAATGCCAACCAAAAGAAAGCAGCAACATTTCATTATGGTGCACTACGTTTTAATTTACCTATCATTGTGTTTCAACATTAACCAGGGAAATTCAATAAATTCAGCATCAAGAATAAATTAAGACGATACAAACCATTCAAATCAAAGTAAATCCAGAACCAAATAAATAGTAACTTAAGGTTGTGTATATGAAAAAAAAACACCAATTCCAATTAATCTTAAAAAACTGAAACGCAACATTATCCAACCTCCGCTATAGAAACCTAGATTTTCCTTAAGCACATTCCAAAGGAAAACGCAGTAGAGACCTTTTCAAAGATCCGCAGATAACAACCAGTGTCCAGGAATCAATCTATAAGTCCCAAATTTCTTTCTTATTCGTGCCTTCATCTCTGTTCCCATGAAAATAGGAATTTTCAGTTTTCGTATTTATGGATTGATATCGAAAAGAAATCCCTTGTATTATACTGAAGACACAATGAAGTAGTTGCAGCACCAGAATCTAAACCACTCAGGTATTAATTAGGCACTATCAATAAGATTTGATTCCAAACCATTACTGAAACATAAAAGTAACCTTTCTTTCAAACCAAATCTTCCTTTTAGGACCAGTCCTTCTTGAAAAGTGACCAATTCTTCCCTACAGAAGTAACACTTATATATCGGATTTTGGGCTCACACATTTACTATCATATGGGTGCACTGAATATTATCGCCTTCTTCCATGTTGTTGCAAGTGCTAGCTCCATATGAATTGATATGAAAGAGTTATATTTTATTTATGAGCAGATCCCAATAATACCTCACTTAGTAACTGAGACATTATTTTTCCTAAATAGTTTCCCATTTAATCTATAAGGTAGAATATAGATAAATCCACGAACTGGAACTGACCAAACTCAAAAGAAGATGAGTTTAATCTATAAATATGAACAAATAAAAGAGATTCTCATACATACATTGATTTAAAATATATGGCATAGCAAATATCTGCTGCACAGTCCAGAATGATCTAGAATGATATGATGATACAAACTTTTGGTCGTCAGCTCACTCCATCAACGGATATCTACGAATGGACTGAGATGATAGATTAGAGAGATATTTATATATACGCAATATCATACTATAGCCAAGTTGTCATGTTTCTGGGCAGAAGTAGAGAATAAACATTTTCAGCCATTCGTCATCCTCATTGATATAGATATATAGCCTGATTTAGATCGCTCCCAAGGCCTCAATAATGAAGACTTGTCACGCTTGCAGTGCTGGGTCTCTGTAATGGATGCTTGGCTTTTGTGAGACTATATGATAGATCAAGTCCCAGAACCTGCTAACTGATAATGGATTTGGTTCGGACCAGATCAGCGATAGTTTCAACGTCCATTGAACCATTAATGCCGCCCAGTTCAGTGCCATGAGCAAACATGTTAAAGGAAGACCTTACAAAAATTACCATATACTGCATAACGATAATGACTTTGAGTAAATGGCAATAAAAGTGGATTCAAATAAATAACAATTAAATTAATGCATCTAAGAATTTCACCTTGGGGTAAAATTTTAAAAATTTAAATGCATTAGCTTTAATCAATAATGATGCCAAGAAGAAAAAATACTTTTAATAGCTTTCATTGTGGAGCAACTTGCGAGCACTTTATGCAAGTCAGAGAGAAGCAACGCCCGTGCTATATAACAGCCGCCCTGTCCTTCCTCATCTAGAAGTTCGTAGCACCCCCGGTGCCCGTTCTGGAAATCCAGTTAACCTTTTTTTTTTATTCTCATTCAAAGACTATTCAATAATGCTCCATACATATGCATGTTATTCTTTGGATATTACAGTTTATATAATTAGACAATGATAAGTCTCTTTAATGGCATTGATTATAAATATAATGGTCCTACCTTTAGTTAACCTAACACAATTATTAATCAAATGATTCTCAATTGTTCAGTTTTAACTTTCATGTCATTTGACGGCATCACACACACATGAACAATTGAAAAATTGCATAATACAGTTGTCTAAAATAATCCCAACACAGCACCACCTTTGGTGACTGTAACAAGTTCTTCCATTCATTAAAATTGATATATGCAAACTTTTATGAGGATTGAAATTAAGATCTCAAACTTAACTGATCATAACCAATAATATGTCATAATCCATTCTCTATAAATAACACATAATAATTTTATAAGAGCTAAAGAAAAACAAACAGTTTTTCCAATTTTTCTATAATTTTTGGCAACTTATAAAAAAAAGAGAAATCAACTTCAAAAAGAAAATTAATTTTCATTAATTAAGCCAAAACAATTATCAAACAAATCTAGAAAACAGGTAAGTGAAGGCTCTGATAACCACATGTTGAATATGCATTCAATAAGTAGCCAAAATATTTGGTTCATAGAATTTGTTTGAATAGAAAACAGACAATAATCGGCGAAGCGTACCTTTGGAATCCTAACAGCAGATTCTAGTTAATGGGTTACCTCATTGCGGCAATTCGATTCTCACATGTAACACGTAGATTTAATGTTTCTTCCTCTGGCCTTTTGTCTCCGTAAGTTTTCTTCTCAATTGTCCAGAGAATGAATCAACAGCTAACGGGAGTTTTCTTTTATGAGCTCTCGTCAAACAAGCTTATTCCACCGTATGTGTTTGAGGCAGCCGTCACCACATCTCTATTTTTGTTTTTCTTTTCCTGTGTTCAACCACTTTAAAGCTGTCGATTCCTTTTACTATTTATAAGGCAGGAAGGAAAGGTAATTGAAACCCTAATTGGCGTCTATATCCATTATGCCCAATAAACTATCATCTGGGCCACCTTAAAATTAGAACCAGCCCTTTTAATGCACATTGGCCCACCATATAAGAATTATTAAATATATCTAACACAACAAGTCTGATCTCACATTCCCAAGAAACCCCCATTTGGAGCGAGATGGTTTCGGCATGTCTATTGAAGCGGAGGCATCATAGTAAAATTCTTGTTTAAGAGTGGAGAAGAGCAAAGTGCTTTCATCTTAAAGCAATGATTAGGGCAGAAATAGGAAGAAATTGGTGAAGATAATCTAATTGACAATGAAATTCAATAGGAACCAAGAAGATGCATTTGATTTTTTCCCAACATATACGATTCATTCAATTAATTTAATTTCTTTATGAAAGCTAGAGATTTTCTGCGAAGATATTAATTAAACATATCTCTTTATCATACTATATGGCAGCTAATAATCTGGTGGAAAGAACTATCATGGACCAATAACTTAGTGTGATTTGGGGGGGGGGGGTGGCATTAAAATATTTCAAACAGAGAAGAGTTAAGAATCCTCTTTTAAATGGTTGGTTTGATTTAAAAATTTAGCAATTTTAAAATATGTAGATTTGATTTTTATTTAAATTGAATACCAATGTTAGTTAAAAAATTATCAAAAAAAATAGCTTCTAATTTCTTAGATAGGAATATGTGATTTTTTTTATAATGATTTCAGGGCAAGTTGATTTTTAATAATTAAAAATTTTTTTTATTAATTATTTAATGAATATTTTCAATGAATCAACTATAAATGAAAGAAATTTATCCTTTCTTCGTTTCTACTAAATCTGTCATTATATTTATTGACTGATGTCAAAGTATTTTTTATGACAGTAAACCATAGACGAAACCGTATCAAACTGTTCTATTATAGTTTGATTTGTTCTGGTTTTATTGGCTAAATAATTTGATTTGATTTGATTTGTTATGAAAAGTTTTCAAATCGTAACTCATAATCCAGTTTGAACATTTTTCCAAACAGTACCAAACAAAACCGTGCTCAGCCCTAGACTTAAGCCTATGCATAGCAATATAGTCTTAACCAATTGGGACTCGTCAAAGTCAATTACAATAAAGAATTTTGGAAGAATAATGCATTTATTCTTCTGGGTGCTAAGTTTTCAACACATCAATATTAGTTTAAAAGCTTAAAATATTTTATATCCCAAGAACAAAGCAAAGAAGTATAAGCACCTCTTGGCATGGGACAAAATAGAGTGGAAAGAATCTCACAATATCTTTAAATTATATAGACTCAGCTTTCAATGGAAAACGCAGAGAAATGGAAGTTTTGACTCTTAAATTTGGCGGAGAATGAAGAAGCAATCCCAACTTAAAAGTAAGAGGGAAGGGCAAAATTGAAATATTTTGTTCCTACAACAGATAAGTTGTGACTTGTATTTTAAAAATCAATTTAAGAATGCCTAACTTTTGAATTAAGTTGTGGAACTTGGTATATTTAAAAATGCAATTTTTTAAGAATGCTAACTTTTGGAATCCACATCAAACTAAAATAATCTCTCGGAGAAATTTGATGGTTTTCCCTATTAAGTCATTAAAGAAAAGTAACACAATAAAGTTACTTTTATTCCATTTTACCCCTACAATTGTTTAAATGTGCGAAAAAGTTTATATATCTTATATAATCCTTGAAGTTTAAAAAAAAACTTGTTTTTTTTTTACAAATTTTCTACATTTTTACTGTATTTCTTTCATTATTTTTCAGTTTACAATTACAATTTACAAACTATTTATTACAAATTATAAATTGATATATAGATAACTATAATTTTGAAAATCTTATTTTGTTATTTTGTTCTAACTATTTATATGTTAAATAAATATATAAATAGCGATCTATATTCTCTAATCTCTCATCTTCTATCGAAACTCTTTCATCGGAAGTTAAAGGTCTCCCCTCTCTTGAATAATTTTCAATATTATGTTTAGTGTTGATTAAACATATCTTTTTACCGTGGTTTTTGTGTTTCTTTTGTTTTTTGCCAATTAATGTTGATCGCGTAGTAGTAAATAAAGAAGAAGCGGATAATTTCACTAGGCTAGCCAGCCAAATGTTTCCTTTGAAAAATAATTATTAAGGTCTTTTTTTTCTTAAACATGGTTGGTATTGCTATGCCAATCCAAAATCTAGGGGTACGAAACTGTGGTAAGAGAGCGAGGAGTACAATTATCGGGGACAGAAGCAAGAGTAACCATAGCTCATGCCATAATGAAGAGTCCAAAGATATTACTACCATAGCTCATGCCATAATGAAGAGTCCAAAGATATTACTGATAGATAAAACTACAAGTACATTAGATACAAAATCTGAGAGAATGGTAAAAAATAGATGTAGTTTCAATTTAGAAAAATAGATCAACTAAATATATTTCAGTGCTATTCTACTATAGACTACATTTATTGGCATGCAAATTGAACCTGGACTTTTTAATTGAGAAATATTTTGTCATTAATATTTGTTCTACTTCTGTTTATATTTGAAATTTTTATTTTTTATTGAAAAATTTATTTTATTGACTTGACCTTATATTTTTATAGTAAAAATAAAGTTCCATTAATAAACTAAATTTAAGAAGTTACCTAAACATTAAAAACTATTTTTTATATCTATATAATCTATATAATAATATATAAAAGCAGAGCAATTTGCATTATATGGAAGCCAAGTATAAGCCTTTAAAATTGCCAAGTGTGAGGAGGACCAGTATGTGAGGAAGGACCAGTAGGGACCACAGTAGGGACCAACAAGTTTGATTAATTATCAAATATTAAAAAACCAAAAATAGAAATAATAGGGACCAACAATTAAATTTTTTGACCAATAATTAATTATCACAAATGTTTTCTACAAAATCAATCAAACTAGATCTTTACGTTTTCTACAGTAGGGACCAACAATAATATATACTCATAGCTTTTCATTTTTTGGTATCTTTTTCATTTTTTATATTTTAACATTTTCCACTCAATTATATTTTAACGTTCTCTCTCTCAATTAGACTAACAGTAATATATACTTAATTTCTTATTTCAAAGATACTAAAGTAAATTTTAAAATATATATATATATCATTTTTTATTGGTAATTTATTGGTAATAAGAAAAACTTTGTTGATTAGCTTGGTGGTATGAAAAGTAGTCTCATATACCAGGGAGTAGATTGTATAGGAACGGCGGGAACACGAACCATATCCGAGAGATATTACGGGATACAACGATTTATTAAAAAAAAGGGTAAAAACATCCACACGCTTCTAAAACACACCTACACTAAATAAGTAATACATTTAATATTTTAAAATAAGTAACAATCATTTATAATAATCATTATACGATAAAATAAAAAAAAACTATGATTACAAAAATAAATTAAAAAAGAAATAACTTTCATTTTTTATTGGTAATAAAAAAACCTCGAGTTGATCGCTTGGTGTATTGAGTAGTCTCATAAACAAGAGCTAGGTTGCACGGACACGGGACAAAGAAATAACTACAGAATGCATGGATATGATCAATTTTAAGAAAGTAGGTACACACACGCCTTATGACACACTACAACTAAATAAGTAATATATTAATAATTTCAAATTTTAATTAAACAAATCATTTATATAATTATAAAGCATAAAAATTAAATAAAATTAATTTCTTAATTTCAATAAACACAAAAAAATAATAATAAACTTAAAAATATATTTCATTTTTTAATTGGTAATAAAAAAAACCTCGGTTGATTAAACTTGGTGAGGACATTCTACCGCTATAGGACACATTACCATTAGAAATAAGTAATACATTAAATATTTCAAATAAATAAAGTCATAATTTATAATAAATTCATAAACATAAAATAAAAAATACTTAATTTCTTATTTTAATGGCATAAAAGATAAATTTAAAAAAAAAACATTTCATTTTTTTATTGTAATAAAAAAAAATATCTTGGTTGATTACTTTTGGATGTAATGGAGTAGTCTCATCTACCAAGAGCCTAGGTTGCACAACACAAGACACGAGATACCGAAACATACCGAAGATACGATAATTTTAAAAAAATAGGATATCCAAAGTTTTTTAAAAAAAGTAGACATCCATACGCTTAGGACACCCTACCATTAAATAAGTAATATCATTAATATTTCAAATAAATAAATAATCATTTATTAATAAATCATAAACATAAAATGAAAAAAAATACTTAATTTCTTATTTCAATCTGCAAAGACAAAAATTAAAAAAAAAAAAAAAGGCACTTCCCATTTTTTATTGGAATAAAAACACCTTGGCTCGATTAGCTTGGTAATTACTGGAGAGTCTCATAACAGGAGCTAGGTGTTTAATGGACACGGGACACGAATACGGAACATACGAGATTTTACGATAATTTTTTAAAAAAAAGTAGGACATCTATAGCGCTTAGAACACACTACACTAAATAAGTAATATATTAAACATTTCAAATAAAATAAAACAATCATATATATATAAATTGTAAACATATAACTTATTAGTTTCTTATTTCAATGACATAAAAACAAATTAAAAAAAAACACTTTATTTTATTGGTAATAAGAAAAATATTGGTTAATTACTTTGGTGTAATAGGATAGTCCCTCATATATCTAGGAGATAGGTTGCACGTATACGGAGATACGAGTATGAGAATATATGAGATATAATAATTTTTAAAAAAAGATAGAACAATCCTCAACGCTTAGAATAGATTACACAAATAGTAATACATTAAGTATTTCAAATAAATTAAACAATCTTTCATATAAATTATAAACATAAAAAAATTCTTTTCTATTCAATGAAACACCAAACACATACCAGCCATCACAACAAAAACACCCTCTTACTCTCCTCTCTTCATTAGTCAAAAATAAAAAATCGTGGTCGATTAGCTTGAGTAATAATGGAACAGATCGTCTCCATATACCAGAGTTAGGTTGCAGCGAAACAAGAGTGAGATACGGGAAAACATAGAGGATACGATAATTTTTAAAAAAGTAGGAACATCACACATTTAGGACACACTAAACTAAATAAGTAATATATTAATATTCATTAAAATAAATAAACAATCATTTATAATAAAATCATAAACATAAATAAAAAAATAATCAAATTTCTTTATTTTAATGTAATTAGTATAATATATATATATATATTAACTGGTTGAAAATACATTAATAGTGTGTATGCCATTTTTTTGATATAGGTCATCAGCCATGCATAACTTTGCTTTTACATACCTATGTGAAAAAGGTCTTCGGCAGGATATTTAAGAAAGGCAATATTTTTAGCATTGTAGCTATTTCAGCATATCGTACATTGCAATTATTTTCCAAGCATATCTCACATAAGATACAATTTTATCAATTTAATTAATATAATTACCTAAATTTTACTATTTTTGAATAATGTTATAAATGATTATTTCATCTTTTAATATTGCTCCACATATCGCGCGGGTTCTAACACTAGTAATGTATAAAAGTAAGGTAGTTTGCTTTATATGGAAGCCAAGTGTAAGTGACACAATTTCCCACTTGGCATTATTTTGGATTATAGAATGACAGATGTTAGAATTCTAACACAATTTACCATTTGACAGTATTTTGGATTATAGAATGACAGATATTAGAATTCTAATATAATTTAGCACGATTGTAACAATTGTAAGAATATCAATTATTTTATATTTTCAGATAATCTCTTTATCAAGATAATATCTATAAAAAAGATTATCTCTAGCATTTAATATATTAATATAAATTATCCTACAAAGCAGTTAATAAGTAATTCACACGATTAAAAAATTGTGAATGAACAATATATTACCATTAAATAAATAATATATAAACAATTTAAAAATATAAATTGGAACGTACAAAATACGGCAATTTTTAAAAAAGTAAGATATCTACATGCTTATGACACACTAAACTAAATAAGTAATTTATTAAGATTTTAAATAAATAAACAATCATTTATAATAAATTATAAACATAAAATAAAAAAATTAATTTTTTATTTCAATGACACAAAAACAAACTTAAAAAAAATTATTTTTTATTGATAATAAAAAAAACTTTGGTTGATTAGCTTGATGTATTGAGTAGTCTTATATACCAAGAGCTAGGTTGCACGGATACGGGACACGATATACAAGAATGTACGGGATACGATAATTTTTAAAAAAGATAGGACATCCACATACTTAAGACACAGTACACTAAATAATTAATACATTAGTATTTCAAATAAATAAACAATCATTTATAGTAAATCATAAACATAAAATAAAAAAATACTTAATTTCTTATTTCAATTACACAAAAACAAAGGAAAAAATGAAATTTTTTTGGATTTAATTATAAATACCTCAATTTTATTTACAAATTCATTACAAAAAAAATCTCAACTCTCTCTACTTACTCTCTCTACAATATAACTAAACGCTTTACTCTATATTAAATTACATTATTTCTCTCTCCTACCTAATCTCTCTATATATCATCTATTTATTCTCTCTATTTTTTTTATTCAATTTTCCCAAATTATGATTTTACTTATTCATTAATGGCAAGTGGATGGAAACCTCAAATTCGGGTAAGGGCAAGGGCCAAAAATTGGAGAATCATCTTATCCCTACAAACGACATCTATGATATGATTCCGCGACAATTTATTTTGAAGGTATAACACAAAATGAAAAAGTTTGGAAATGTTCCAACTCTAAAGAATCTGAAATTTAATGAAGCAATTTCAAGAATATGAAAGAGCAAGAGCAAGACGGCTCAACGAGCAAAAATTGTTCCAAGAGCAGACAAAGTTCCGGAATAATTTTTCCAATTCATGTTCTAACGAAAAATTCAACGGTGAGAAATGTACGATGTAATGATTGTCAATTCTGTGCAAAATCTTATAAATTTAGAATAAGCGGCGCTATGGATCATTTTGGAAGCATTTGGAAGACAAAAAACAATCCCCAACCAAAATAGGATGATTTGATCGGTCTCAACAACTAAATTTTCGGGGTTACGAATATATATATATTCTATTTAATTAACTATTCTGAAAAATACAAAAGAAGAATTAGCAAAAAGATTTTCTATGGAACATTTTATCTTTTAGTTGGGTGAAAAAAGTAGGTTTTAATAATTATTAGTCAAAAAAGCCTTTAAATCCTTCTGCTAAAAAGAGTACCAGAAATACTGTAAAACGATAATTATTTCTTATATAATAAAGGAAAAAAAGAGTTAGAGCTTTTATTTTTCATCAATTGAAAATTCGTGTTTCAATTGTATGTTGATGTTTGGAGTGGATTCATATGGCAAATGCAATTCTTATAATGGGCTATTACAGTTGTCTCATTTGGATTGATGATATTGAAAATTCAAAAAAAGAAATTATTGGTTTTCGTGTTTTTGATGATAACATACCTGGCATATAATAATTTATAAAGTAATTGTTTTTCAATTTTAGATGACATATAAGTTGACAAAAAAATTTTTCAAATTTCATTTGATAATACTTCTGCAAATACCCGATCAATTATTGAATTTAAAAAAATTATGTGAAACCAAATATTGGTGGTAAATTTTTCATTAAGATGTGGCATGCCAGTATTTTTAAAAATTAATGTGGTACAAGATGGTTTAAAAATTCTTGATTCTTTTATTTCTCCATTAAAAAAGCTATTTCATATATCATGAGACCACCCGCTGCGCGCACGATTCGAGACTAACTTTTGTAAAGAAAATAAATAAAAGACCAAACGTGTTTCCAAGGGATGTCCCAACTCGTTGGAATTCAAACATAATGAATTTTACTAACAGTCCTTTTCTTATAAAGAATTATTATGTTTTTTTTTGTTACTAATAATATTCGAGGATATTAATGTTTATCCCAAAAATTGGGAGATTTGTGCAAAAAATTTTAGGATATTTTAAACCCATTTTTAATGATGCTACCTATAGAATTTGTGGGGTTATTATCCACATCTAATTTAATTTTTTACCTATGTGTATTGAATATTGTTACGCAACTCCAAGATTTCTAAATGATGATTTATTAAAAAGATTGTAATTTTTCAATGAAAAAAAATGGTTATCCTTATTTTAAAATATACAACATCTTTAATCTTGTTGCTATTATATTTGATCCTAGATGTAGAATGGATGTTTTAATGTGATCTATTTGACTATTTATGTATGAGCGTATTAAATCTGATGAAGGTAGAAAGATAATGTAATTATAAAATGTAAGAATGCATGCAGTTAAACAAAGATAATTTATGCAATTAATATAATGAAGTTTCGTTCAATGTTTCTAGTTATCTACTTCATTACTCTACCTTACTTTCTCAATCCCTAATATATCCACAATTTTCAAAGAAACCACAAAGGGTAAAGTGGTGTTGGTGTTGCTCAACAAAGTTTTATTGCAAAGAACAAAAAAAGAACAAGGGAAATCCAGTTCTATTCTGAAATTTGATAATTATCTAACAACTTCTTTGAAGTAGTGATGATAATGCAGATGCCAGATTTTCCAATTTAGATTGGTGGAGTCGTCAACAGCAAATTAAACTGTTTCCATTAATTCTTTTACTTGGCAAACAAATTTTAGCAGCTCAGGTCTCCACTGTTGCGGTTGAACCCCCCCAAGCCCCCCCCCCCCCCCCTTTTTTTTTTTAAGTCAGGAGGAAACATACTTGATTAAAAAAAGAACATAACGATCTCGTATGAAACACCACGATTCATTAGAAGCACAAGCGTCGCGTGGATGATTCGGACAAAGCCTGAACTAAGAGCCCAAGGAAAATCCAAAAGAAAAATGAAGATTTCTTTGAATTTTATACGATGGGTTCTCAATCGGGAACATTAACCGGTGGTGCAAATAGCGATTAAAGGTAACCAAAGGGGTGAAAATTGGTATAAGTAATAAGAACTACGTGGGCTTTGATTCCTCTAAACCCCCAAGGGATACGTAGGCAACGTTAATTTTTTTTAAAACAAAAAAAAAAAAAAATTAAGTTCAAGCCCAATTTTTTTTTTTTTGAAAATTAATGTTCCAAACTTTAAAAAAAAAAATTTCAGTTCGAAATTTTTTTAAAAAAAATAATTATGGTTTCCACCGCTCAACAATTCGCACGTCCTTAAAAAAAAATAAAAATTTAATTGAAGTATTTTTTTAATTTTTTTTATGTTCAACGATAATTTTTTTTAAAACCGGTCTTCAAAATTAAAAGATTTTTAGGTTATTTTTTAAATTTTTTTATGTTCAAATATTTTTTTTTTAAAAAAAACGAAGAGGGAACTGCGAGTCGGAGACAATGCTGGCACAGAGTAAGGAATAAAAAGAAAAAAAACGCGGGCTAGGAGAGGAGGAGAGGAGTAGGAGAAAACAAGACTCGGGGAAGAGATAATTAAATTACAACAAACGTCATAAACTAAAAGAAGAGGAAACGCAAAACGAGGAGACTGTAAAAACGATCAGAGAGGTTTAAAACCAAAAACCGTGTCAGAAAAACGAGAGATAAATGAGATGGAGAAGAAACCGCCTTAGAAATGAGAAATATAATGAAGGAGATATACGGGGGTGGGCAACGCACGGAGGACTACGGGAATGGTGAGGGAAGAGGAGGCGGGGAAACATTGATGCGGATGTGATGCCGATAGATCGCGGCTGAACGGAGAGTACACTCACGGTTAAAAATACAGACGAAGACCAGCAGGGGTCGACGAAGGAGCAATAGAGGCGAACGGACGGCGGAATCACCCTATCAGAGTATTATAGCTGATTAGGATGAGCTTAGCCGGCGAAAAGCGTGGTAGTCAGGAGATTCGGGGGGAGAAAGAGACGATAAGGGATACGTGCGAGACAAAGGAGGAGAAAAAGCCCGGCCTTCCAAATTTTTAAAATTTAAAATCATGCGATTCGCCGGAAAATCGAGGTCGGTAACTGTCAGTTTTGTAACCGGAACTGACGGTATTCCAAATACCGGAACCGGGAACGCGGACCTTTTCGGGTTTCGGTTTCGGTTCGGTTCCGGTTCCAGTTTTTCTGGAACCGAAACTGCCGGTTCCGGAACCGTGGCCAAGTCTAAGTAATACATTAAGATTTTAAATAAATAAATAATCATTTATAATAAACTATAAACATAAAATAAAAAAATTAATTTTTTATTTCAATGAGACAAAAACAAATTAAAAAAAAATTATTTTTTATTGATAATAAAAAAAAAAAACTTTGGTTGATTAGCTTGATGTATTGAGTAGTGTCATATATCAGGAGCTAGGTTGCACGGACACGGGACACAAGATACAAGAATGTATGAGATACGATAATTTTTAAAAAAGATAGGACATCCACACGCTTAAGACATAATACATTAAATAAGTAATACATTAGTATTGCAATTAAATAAACAATCATTTATATTAAATCATAAACATAAAATAAAAAAATACATAATTTCTTATTTCAATTACGCAAAAACAAATTAAAAACAAAAATACTTCATTTTTATTGGTAATAAAAAAATGTAATAAAAAAACAACCCTGGGTTGCATTAGACTTGGCTGCATAGAAGTAGTCTCATCTAACCAGAGCTAGGTTGCACGGAAAATAAGCACAAGATATAGGAACGTTGAGATCATGCACAATTTTTTAAAAAAAGCAGGGGACATCCACAGCGCCTTAGAACATAGTACCACTAAATAAGTATACATAATATTTCAATAAATAAACAATACATTATAATAAGCATAACACATTAAAATAAAACATACTTAATTTTCTTATTTCAATTACCACAAAAACAATATTTAAAAAAATAACGCTTCATTTTTTTATTGAAATAAAATAAAAAAAAAACCATGGTTTGATTTAGCTTTTAGTACAATAAGAGTAGTCTAAAAGTACTAAAAATTCGCTACCGAGCAGACAAAATACGAAATAAATAAATAAAACAGCACAAATAAAAACAAGAAAACATGCGGTAGAACAAAGCCGCCACTAATATATTACCAGGAGCTAAGTTGCACGGAATGGAACTTGAGACACCAAGAAGAATGTACGAGATACGGGATAAATTTTTAAAAAGGCTAGTTATATTCACACGCTTTAGGACATTAATATACATAAAATAATAATTTACATTAATGTTAAATAAATAATAATCATTTATAATAAATCATAAATATAAAACTTAAAAATTACTTAATTTTTGGTTTCACTGACACAAAAACAAATTGAAAGAAGAAAACACTTCATTTTTATTCGGCTAATAAAAAAAACTTTAGCTGATCGCTCTGATGTATGAATAGCTCATAATTATACCAGGAGCTAAGTTGCAACGAAACCACGGAACACGAGATTATGGAAACGTATGGATACGATATATTTTCAAAAAGATAGGACATTCACTATACTGTAGAAAACTACACTAAAAATAGCTAATACATCTAATATTTCAAAAAACCATTTATAATAAAATAAAAAAAAACTTAAATTTTTTATTATTTAATGGAAATATAAAATAAATTAAAAAACGATTTCATTTTTTATCGTAATAAAAAAACCTTGGTTTGATTTAGTCTTGGGTATATTAAGTAGGTCTCTATACCCAGGGAGCTAAGTTGTATATGAACACGAGATCACAGGAAACTTATGGATATGACAATTTTTAAAAAGTATACATTTTACAGTACACTAAATAAGTAATATATTAACATTTCAAATAATAAATAATCATGTATAATAAATCATAAACATAAAATAAAAAATACTTAATTTCTTATTTTAACGGTATAAAAATAAATTAAAAAAATATTTCATTTTTTATTGGTAGTCTCATATACCAAGAGCTAGGTAGCACGGAAACAAGACACGAGATACCGAAACGTACGAGATACAATAATTTTTAAAAAAAGTAGGACATACAATTTTTAAAAAAGTAGTGCTAGTTACATTGTATATTTACAAACAAACATAAAAATAGAATAATTATTACATTCCATAAATATTTTAAATTACATTTTATATTTATCAAAGTCCTTAAAAAAGTGACAATTGACAATACTTAAGCTTTATTTTCTCTCCAAGCAAAGTGACAGACATATGTGAACATCAATTATTTATGTCATCTGTTATCTGATGATATATTCAGCGATAAGTTAAAATAATTATTTCATTCTCTTCATTTGAAAAACACTAGTTGTCACCAAAATCTTGTTTTCTTTTTATGCATGAAACTGAGGGAAATAAGATCGTTAAAAAATGAATTTTCATTTCCGATACTATGTCACCATTTTTGTTTAAATTTTTTGTCCTAAAAATTTTCCTCGTTACTAAATAACGAAAAAAGTCAATTAAAATTAACAATACATTACACTTATGGAGAAATAAAATCATATCTCGACACATTAGTCTTATCTAAGATTATAAAAATATTTATAGAAACCCCTCCCCCGACCCCCTAAAAAAAAACGAATGCATTAACAATATAATTTCGCTTCACGTGTGGTAATTTAATTTCTCATTAGGAGCCACTTACACTAAAATAACTATTGAAAAGAAAAATATATACATGTAGATTTACTATTTTTTTTTTTATAATAATATTCATTTTAAATTAAAAAATATGAACTTGAGAATTCATTTTTCATAAACAATTTCATACATTCTACCGGGTTTAGACTAAGTCCAACTCTACAGTTCCAAAATCTAAAAGTTTTTTAATTACAATTAATTCAAATTAGTAGGTAAGAATGTAGAAGAGATGTTGCCAATACTCAAAGAAACCTGAAAAATTAAAATGACGAAAAAGTGAGCAACCTAAAGATGCTCTGTAACACCCACCGCCTAATCCCGAGAGACCCAACAGCGGATGCTACATTCGGTGCCAGAGACACCGTCTTAACTTAACATATAAATCATAAAATTTGATTATGAATTAGAAGTAATTGAGTATTCACAAGTTTAGCGAGTAATAAAAATCCTTATATTAAAAACTATAAAAGAACAACCCTTTAAAATCTGAGCTCGCCCAAATGCATCAGGTGAATACACAACAACACTTCGCCAAACATGTGAATACAAAACACTCCCAATTAAACTCCAAACTCTCCCAACATCTCCAAATAATCATCAGAACACAACAACACTTCTATCTCTTCATATCGACATAAATCCTTAATAGCATTTAACTATCCATCAATTAATTTCATTTATTATATAGATCAAGTCTTAATGAATAATCATACCAACTATCTTAAACTAATTTATATTCAATCATTTAATAAATCTTATGTTTATCTCCAAATATATACACCAACATAAGTGATAATTACATGCTTAAGTTATCATTCAAATAACAAAATCTCCGAAAATGTAATAATTATACATGTCATAATTCTTAATTACATAAATCTCAATATACTACTACCAAAATAGTCACTTCCAAAATAGTCACTTCTGTTCTAATACTACTCTTCTGATCTTCAAGTAGCAACCACGGTCTTCAAGCTACGCGTGATAAAAATCGACGCGCTGAGTATAAAACTCAGTGGTGCTCATAATTCACATACTTACCAAAGTTGCGTTGGCAACTTACTTAAAACACAAATTTCATAAAATCATTTATAATCATAGAATCATTAAATTGCAACATACATTTACATTTATAGCAAAGAAATATCAAATAAACTATTAATTAATAACATAAATAATTTAATTCTTTATACCATAAATCTTTTACTTAATTTAATCACCATAAATTAACTTTTAGTTTCTTTACTTTAGGACATATTCAACTATTAATTTATAATATAAATAATTTAATCTTTCAAATCATAAATTCATTACTTGAACATTTATTATTTTATTATACCAATACATATACTATTTATTTTTAAAATCATGTACCGAAATATCATGCTTTGAAAATTCATTTGATAACATAATCATTAATTTTCGAAGTAAAGTTTACAAAAATAATATGATCTCATTCATTTACTTTCCTTACAAATATTTTCGAAGGGGCTCACATACACTTAGAAGAAAGAGAAGCAGATAGGTTTTCATAATGGCTTTAGGTCGCCAACCTTTTCATAATGGCCTTAGGTCGCCATCTTATTCATAACAAATAGAGCGCGTCCGCCCTAACATAAGACACTCACGTGCCTAGCTGCCTAGCATATTGATCATAGCTTCTTATCATAATGGCATCAAAATGCCGAGCATGCTCATCAACATAATGAAAATCAATCACGCATCAAATTCACACCAAGGTATATAGAGCCCAAAAAATCCTTGTTTGTTAATTCTTAATTCATAACACTTGTACATAAAACTTGTCTTATTCTTTGTAGTCTTTCTTAAATTCATAATGTAAGCTTACTTTAGAATCGTAAGTAAACTCATGATAAAATTCATTAACTTAAATATTAATTACTTACACTACAAAAAAAAACGCCAATTTGCGACGATATAGCGACCCCAAATATCGGTCTCGCGGAAATTGCGACTGATTTGCTACACAAGAACAAACAGTCGCAAATTTGTAGCGCTAAAATTCCCGCGATGTTTGATTTTCTCAGTTTGTGACGTTACTATGCGATGGATTACGACCGATTTTGCGACTAAGGTTATTCCCGTCGGCAAAATTGCGCGGTTCAAAAATTAGGAATAATTTTTGCGAACGATGTGCGACAGATGGTGAGACCGAATTATTGCGACCGGACTTGTTTAGTCGCAAATCGGTCGCAAATTTTACCGCGAAGTCTTTAAAACGACGTCGCAGGGTTAAAAAATGCGACCGGAGAGTAATGGAAGTTGGGAGTGCACCACTGACACTCGGTCGCAATTTTAGGGCTTTAAAAAACGCCAGACGCCCCTCCTTCTTCTTTCTTTCTTCTTTTCTTTCTTCTCCTCCTCCTCTCCTCTTCCTCTGTTCGCAGGCCCGCTCCAGCCCTCCTGACGCCACTCCAGCCCCTCCGGGTCACTCACCCGGTCTTCCTTGGGGACATACAGTTGAGGTATTGCGATTGGTGTTTCGAAATTTTTTTTTTTTCGTTTTTTTTTTTTTTTTTTTTTTTTTTTTTTTTTTTGCCGATTTATGTGATTTGACATAATTGTTTGTTATATTGTTGCTGGGATATTTCTTTTGTTATTAGGTCTATCTTTTTGCATACCAATTTATTTGATTATTTATATGAAAGGGGAAAATAGAAATAAAAGTGAATTTAAAAGTATTATTCACATACATTATATAACTGAAATCGAAAACTTAAATTATCTAAAGCTTTTTTAAACCAAATTTGAGGTACGAGTTTTTTAAACTTAATTTATTGATTTTTTTAATTTATGATTTTTTTTAAAGTATTTTTGGCTACTGTGAATCTGTGATTAGTTATATAATTTTTAAATTTGGAGATTTAGGATTTTTTTGGCTGCTGTTTATTGAATGGGTTGTGATTTTTTTACTTTTATGGAGCTGTAATTAGTTTTAGAATTTTTAAATTTGGAGAATTAGGGTTTTGTTGCTGCTATTTATGAATGGGCTATGATTTTTTTGCTTTTCAATTTAATTTGCTAAAATTTTTATGTATTGCATGCAGCTTGATTCCTGTGATTAATTGTTTGTATTAACTGTAGAATCTTTCAAGTTTTTTGGGTTCATCTTTTTCTATTGATTCTCTAATTAATTTAATATTGATAATTTTTCGAGTTGTTCAGTTTATAATTTTTCTCTATTTGGGATACATTTTAATTGAAGTTTTGATTGGGATAAGAGTATATTTAAAATTCATATAGATAATTAGTAAAAGCCCAACAATTATTAGTGATAGCCCAAAAAGATAAAATCTAAAAATAATTAAAAATTATTTAAGGATAAATAAAAGGATTGTAAGATGAAGGGGATAAGGAAATTTAAATTATATGCACTTAAAAATTTTAAGAAATTTAATATTGACAACTGGCAAATTTAAGAGTATGAGTGATTTTTTACTGGAAAAAAAATATTAATAAAGAGTAGGGTTAGTAATTAGATTGATATTATTTTTAAGTATTGTTTCCTAAAAAATGAGGATTATGAAAAAAAAAATTAAAAAATAACAATTAAGTGATTACATAAGACAATAAAGAAAAAACTTTGTTCAGTAAGGTAAAATTTAAAAAAGGAAAAAGATTCAATAACCAAATATCCACGCTGGATTTCTAGACAACAAAACTTTTAAGCAATTTCAATTTCAATTTCTTTTCAGTTCATTATATTTTCTTTTCACTATGTAATATCAATTATTATAAAATATGGTGGGCAATATGATAATATTATGAATGGAATAACAAAATAATTGTGGACAATTATCTACCTTTATTTTTATAAAATAATATTTAGATAATTTTAAATATACTTGTAGAAACTTCGCAAAATTATTTTATAAAAAACTAACTTAAATATCATTATTAGTGTTAATAAATTAAATATAGATATATATTATAATATATATGATAACTAAAATTATATAAACTATAACTACATAGTAATAAATAAAAAAATGATAATATTAAAAAATATGTAATTTTAATTTTCAAATAAGACATAAACATGATAGTTTGAATTTTTTTTAATAAAAACTAAATAACATAATAATTAAAAATGAAATATAAAAAACATATAAGTAAGTATTCGAGTTGAAAAAATAAAACATGAATTAAAGAAAATAAATGTTTAAAATTTACATCAATAAATTAAATTATTCTAATTTTTCAGAAAGTATTTCTCATTTTTTAGAATAATACTAATATTTTAAACAACATAAAATAATTAGTTGCAAAAATTACATATTAATTGAAATTCACTCCTCTCATCTCATTTGCAAATTTCCCTTTAATTCCCAATATTAATTTTTTTTTACATATATTTATTTATATATCAACACTTTTTTACTGTTATTTCTCTTCGTTGCTTCTACTTATTGGAATATTCTCTTAGGCATATGATTCATGTTAATTAATTTTTGGATTTAATTGTAAGGATTGCGAAATCCCGTGTGTGCAAAATTATGCGCTCTTTAAAATTTAGAGCAGCTTTCACTGTCCATTAGTTATTGTTAAGGAAAATTTATTATGTTATCTCTATATTTTATAAAATGGGCTAATTTTTAATAATAATTATGTTATGATACATGTCATTGAAATTACTCTTTTTTTATAATTATGAAATAATGCATTTTTTTATTATTGTTGTTATTATTCTTAAATTTTTTTTAAAAATGAATGATGCGTTTGGTTTGGTTGGAGGCCTAGTAGTGGAAGTGTTCGAAATCGAGCCTTCTTAGATATGATCAGTTGAAACTTCATTTGTGCAAAAATGGGTTCGTGGAAAATTATTTACGAATGGATACATTCATGGTGAAGCTCGGTTGCCAGTGGGTTAGGCCACTCCATTCGGTAAGTTTTAGAAGTTCAGGCTTTTATCAATTTCGTATGGTAATCAATGCAAGATATGGTAATCGATGCGAGTAAAGTACAATGTGATTGGGATAATATGGGGAGGAATCGCCCAAACGTAGCAGCACCAACAATTGTTTGAACATCTAAGTTAGCAGCTAATAGTGAACTGTGGCCTGGATTGCAAGAATCATTCAGTTCTTGTCTGTTGTTGCACGATTATACTAACATGAAAAGCGGGAGCACCATTTTTCAGAAAAGTGTACGATGGATTTTGTTGCAGTTACAAAAGGAAAATGTTGCCTGAAGGCCATTCAATGGTTGATAATTTTTATCGACAAAAAAAATTAGTTCGGGATTGGTACTACCGGCTAGAAAAGATTGATTGCTGTCGTTTAATAATTGTATGATATTCTGGGGGTGTTGACTCGGAATTCATTGAGGGAATGCAAGTTTTTGTAATCTCCAAGATATCAACGGCCGGGGGTTTCATAGGGGATGGTTAGGAGTATAAAGAGAGAAGGCTTCAAAGAGATGTATTACTTTCCCCTCTTGTTTCCTCGCCTTCAAAGGTTATATTTGCATCTAAGGCGACAGCCTGAAACACATGACATGGCATGCTTTGCATGAATATGATGATGGTATAGATTGACTTCATCCGTCAGACTCTGACATGAAGCGTGGAAATATTTTGATAACATTCATCCTGTGTTGCTGCTTGATATGAAAAATGTATGAATTGGGGCTTTTGTACTGTGGGTTTCAGCCGTTTGGCCAATCAGAGACAACAATATTCATCATGGCCTGTCAATTGTCACACCATATAATCTACCACCGTCAATGTGTATGAAAGATGAATATATGGTGTTTGTGTGTTATTGTTCCTTGGGCCCCATAATCCAAAACATTAAAAATTGATGTGTTTCTGCCAGCCTTGATTGCCGAACTTAATTATTTATGGGAATTATGGGGTTGAGGGACATTTCGATATATTCGACCAATCAGAATTCATAATGCGAGCTGGCTTTTGCTTGGACCATTCAGTTGATTTATCCAGCATTTGGAATGTATCTGGGTGGGAGTACTGATAGGAAAGTTAATTCATAGTGTTTTTTAATATAGTTTATTTAAGAATTTTCAGTAAAGTTTTTGTTACTAATTTGATTTTAATTCACTTCTAGTATAATTGTATTTCAAAGCTTCCTTGATTCTAAACCCGCTCGATCTAAGAGATATTGTAGGAATTTGCGTAGAAAAAGAACTTTACAATGCAAGACACTTAGCTTCTGCATGCCCCAGGCCGTGCTAGAAGCACAACTGTGCTAGAAGCTAAGAAACCAAAAGGAGAGACAGGAAGAGAGGCACGGCCCGTGCTTAATGGACCAGGGCTTTCGTGTTAAGCCTAGCATGCCCCATGGCAATTCAAGGCAGACTTCCAGAAGAAAGCACGCCTGCCTGTGCTTGGTTAGCACGCCCGTGCCTCAGGAAAATCATTAGCCCGTGCTTGCCTAGCACACCCCGTGCTTTTCATTAGGCCAGACTTCCAGGACTAAAGCACACCCAGCCCGTGCCATTGAAGCACGCCCGTGCTGCGCAGGCGGAACCAAGCTGTGAACTAGATACGCAAATCAGCTTTCCTCTCACTATGGGCCGACCTCGGGGAAGTTCCTAAACCACACTAAACCAAGACCTAGGAACCTATTTTTGGAGAAAAGGAGTCCTAATCAAGAGGAAATCAAAAGGCCTAAACAGTTCATTTGATCTTCCTACAAAGGATTTGCACTAATAAGGGATTGTATTTCCTAAGGAATCAGATTGACCTCCAGGAGCTCTATACTAAAGAAGAAAACTCCTCAGTGCTAGGGATCTCCATTTTTTTGGTGTTACTTCTCTACATACTTTACTCTCTTCTTCAAGACTTCCAAGCATCCAAAATTGTTTGCCAAGAATCAAGGAAAGCCACCATATAGTTTGATACCAGTTTTTATTTCTAAAACTCTTCATCCTTGTTTCCTTTCTTTTTCATTTAATTGTTTCTTTAAAATATGATGAATGATTCAAGTATGGACTTAAGTTTTTATTTAATTACTATGTCCAGCTAAACTTTTAATACTAGGGATCTTGATGTAACTTTAATTCGATCTCCAGTTTATAATATTAGATTTTATTTTTTCATTATTCTTGTTTATAACTTATTATTGTGCTTAAGGCTTCCAGGCAGAAAAATTTCCCCTGGATTGAGTTATTCAACTAATACTAATCGGGAGAAGATTATTGACATTGAAAAAGATAATAAGTACTTGAGAATAATATACTTGACGCGGGGAAAGCTATATGGTTTGACTCAAGGGGGGTTTTCATAAGTTATTGATTATTAAGTTATTGAACTCACAAAACAACCATAAAACCTTAAGGATCTGATTTATGTTTTGATTTCGCATATTAAAAAGATAGGTAATTAAACTAGAATTAGAATAGCTAACAAACATCGGGAGGCTTGTTTAGTAACTCTAGGGTTGTTTCTCCTACTTGAACAATTAAAAGTTGATTATGAACTAATTAGAAAGCTGGATAGAATTAAGTGAAATCAATTTCCCTTTAGTAGTTAATTCTCTGATTTCTTTTCACCTGAATTTTGTGTTTAATCTCTTCTGTTTTTTTACTTTAAAATTTTATTTTCCTTATAGCGATCTCTCTAATCAAATACGTCCTAAATAAAATAAATAGAAGTATAAATTCATAATTTTTTTGGACACCTCCTGTATTACTATCCCCTGTCGCGCGCATACTCTGATACTTTCTTCATACTCTTATTTCATTCATCTGTGCGATTTTCGATACACTTGCGAAAAACGCTGTCAAGTTACGGTTGGCTAAATTAGCTTGTCCTCATTGCATGGAAAACACAAATTGCATTATACACATAACAGAATCGGACACGGTACACAACTGTTCGGTTTGCATTTGTCCATCCGCAACATTCCTTAACCACAATCCTCACCCTTCGAGGAGCAACATCGACACATCTTTAGACAAACGACACCCACCGAACATAATTGTCCTGCCACCCCTCCCCCACCTTCTGTGATTAATGTCTGGAGTCTGAAATTTATTAACAGGAAAAATTGAGAATAGTATCTGGATGGGTTCTTTATGTGAAAGTTACAGATTGTTATGTTGCTAATGTATGACAACGTTTATAATAACTAAAAGAATTGGCAGGAATAGCGGAGTGGTAAAAAGCGAAGTCATCTTCTGGGATTTGCTCATACTGGAGTTTCACTTCTTAAAATTTCCGTCATAATCCTTTGTATGTCATGCATCATAAGTAATTATATAAATGTGTTTTGATAAATCTGTTTCAACACTTGTGCATGAACATTTGAAGGGAAAACAAGGAAAAATATAATGCAAAAGCTAGAGCAGATTCTATGAAGGTAAATTTGTCAAGAATCTGAACAGATACTTCTGTTTTTTATGCTCTATTAATTCTTTGTACTTACTGGTAAGTTTCCAAAGGAGTTTATTGTTTAAGTTGAGAAATAAATACCTCTCAAATGGCCTATATTTTATTGTAGCTGTTTATATTGGTATTTGATCTATTCAACTTTGGTGTTTTCCAGTATTGGTGTCCTTACTGTTCGAAGCCTTAAAATATTGGGTTCACGACTGTCCGTGGCACCATCCTTGAGGGACCAGTACAGACTTTGTCTTGGACATTGAATAAAACACAATGACCATGTTCACAAGAATTGATTCCCTTTATGGCTA
The DNA here is from genome assembly GCF_014843425.1 of Jatropha curcas. Next base: position 20,330 of record NW_023591545.1, on the reverse strand, counting down.
TTTCTCAAAAAATTATAAAACCATGGAAAAATTTGGAAAGCATATTGAGCAGATTTAAAGCCTTCATTAGGATTATTGACGATGGACTTGTTATCCGATGCGGATGGAGTGATGGGAGGGCCGAAGGGGTCCTCAGTCACGTGATGAAAATTTCCCAGTGTGATGTGCAAGATAATGGATGCGAAAATTTTTTCCACTCCATGGGCTTTTCTTTCTACATTTATTCTATTGGAATGGTGGGGAAACATATTCTGCCGGTTCATGTGCGAACACATATGAATGGTTGTCGTTTTAGCAAAGAACCAAAAAAATTGGTACAATATCGATGGATTGTATCCATTGGAGAGGGTGGTATTCAATCTACATCTCCATTCTAATGATTACATCATTTATGAACTTATACTTACATATTGGTCATTGAACCTCATTTCCATTTATAAAATATGGACTACTCGTCTAGACCACCAAAAATAATATAAAGTAATTCGTTGCGCACGCAATAAGGCCACCACAAGGCTCCGACGCGGATCCATCTCTGCACATGCACTATTATGGTGGAAGAAAAGCTTTTCTCATACACTTTACTTTTCACTACTAACTTTGACCAAACATGGTTAAATATCGAACCAAGCATCGGAGAAGTGCCACGTAAAAATTGAAATGAGAACGGTGGTAGGTAGATATCTGATCTGACAATCCTCAGCCCTTTTGAAGGAAAAAAATCTAATAATTTTCACCTATTCTGGGCATAACGAGGGTTGAGAGATAAAAATGAAAGAAAAAAAGCGAAATATTAGACTGATGCAGAGAATAACAAAAGCGGACTCAACCTAAAAATATATCTTAATTGAATTGCAGAAGAAAGAAATACAACAACCATATGATTTTACATGTAAGTTATACATTAAATGTAAAAAACAGATCTAAAATTGACGTGAAAAAAAAAACTGGGCCGGTGGGTGGATTGTATAAATCATAAACTTATGCTAATTTGGTTCGTTGATTAAAATAAGGAGAAATATATCAATCTTTTGCGGCTCAAAATACCCAAATTTGGAAACTTGATACATGCAAGGTTGATGCAAAAAAGCCTGGAACAACCGAATTATGAAAGAAAAAAAAAATTATGAAAAAATCAAAAAAAAAAATAAACCCATAATAAAATGTAAGCACATACTCTTACAATGATAAACACAAAAACAATGGAATGATTACAATTTAATTAAAAAATAACTCACTTAACAATGATCAATAATACTATTTCCACATAGGCTTAGAACTACAAAAAAATTATCGGGATATATCGTACCTTTATTTCGTATACAGATTTTATTATGGATCTGGCCAAAGGGGGTCCTTTATCCGGTTTCTGCTAATTGCTCTTATCTCTGGCTACTTTGTAATATGGTTTCAAGGTTTCACCACTGGGGTTATGGGAGAGCAGAAAAAGACAATGATACAGCTGGGTGTGCGATAATAAAAAGAGAGGAAATTGCAAAAAACACAAAAATTAGAGATAACGAATGAAATCAAAACGATATTTGTGATGAGAGGAAAAATTGGGTTTGAGGTTAAATTTGGAGTTAGAATAATCACAAGGACCCAATCTACCAATTGAATGTGACACACCAAAAATTCTTAAAATTATTAACAAAAGGATGTGATTATGGGATTTTGATTTCCTACGCCAAGAAATAATAGGACAAAACGAAAAACAGGTCCCCTCCCAATAAAGAAAATAATAAATCTGGTAAGGATAATTAAATCAAAGAAGAAAAGAAAGAATATACAAAGTAATGAAACCTTTTTGTGTTAGGAAATGCACAAGAATGACACAGGAAATGTACATTAATTTCCCTATATTTCTCATCGTTTATGGGGAGGAGGCGGGGAGATAACGAAAAGACAAAGAAAAGTTGGGAAAGATTTGGCTTATACCTTTACTTGTGTAACAATCCAAGGGCCAGTAGTATTCTATGTTTGTTCATGCACTTTGAAACCAAAAACAATCTGCTTTCACTCGCAGTATCGGAGCCATTTCAAGAAGTTAGGGTTGTGAAACGCAACCGATGCAAGTTGTTAAAGAAAAAATTATAAAAAAAACAGAAAATCACGACTTACGATGATGGACACACGCCGAATCATATAAAATGTTGAAAATAGCGCCAAAGAACATTCGGGTATTGATGAAGAGAATGATAGATCAAATAATCAATGTTTCATGTGTGTATCTTCTCAGAAGTCCACGACATATTGAAGAAGCAGCGGACAACGAAAACTATTACGAAATATGAATGAGGGTGGAGGATAGCTAGGATGATTATTTGAAAGATCACTTTAAATACACTCTAGAGCACGTTTAACTGTTACAAAAAATTAATGGGCTTATAAATTGTTATATTCGTACACCATTAAATATTATTATATGAAGAATTCAATGGTATTAACTTTCTTCTTACTCATATTTACCACATGTTCACAATTTCAATAATTGTATAATTTCATTTATCTAGGTTCTGATATCTTGCAGTACAGATTGGCCTAGAGGCAGAGCCTTTGATTCTGGACGCGCTCCTGGCAGGGCGCTCGGTTCGCCGTGCGAGGTCGTGGCCCTAGGACGCAGTGCCACACATGGATGACGAGGAGGGTCGGATTCCCTCATTTCCTTTCTTCAGGTACGTCTTGTGGGGCTTGCTCCTCTGCTCAGCGGGACCAGTACTGCCGCCCATCAACATCCTTCTTTCAAAAGAGCGCTACGCCTCCCACAAAATGCATATCATCCTACTAAACATACAGCAAGATCCAAGTAACATGCACGCCATCACAAGACCTCTACTCCTTCCTCTATCTACCCCACATTTTGGACTAGTAACAAGACTCCACACAAGGCTGGCCAACAGTCAAACACTTAACTGAATGCAAAATAAAAAATGTTGGTAATCTTAAAATGTTCATAACTGTACATATAGGGCTGGGGTAGCCATCCTACGTATACTTCCAATCTCAATCCTCAAACACACTAATAAAAAATAAAATAAATACATTGTCCACTTCTTTTGCAGGTCTTCATCAGAATACCAACGTAAAAAATCAACCTTCTTCACTTTTTTGAGATAAGCGAGGAAACAAAAAAGGCAACAAAGTAAGATATACATTAATTCAAATTTATTCCACCAATAGTCTATATTTTTGTTTCAGTTATTGTGTATTTTGCGCCTATTTTCGTGTAATTATAAAAAAGGGGTTTCACTTCTGGGTGTGTTGGCCTCTCTTCTCTCTTTATTTTTCTTATATGCAAACTATTTATTATCCATCTTCTCGAAAGAACATGCGAGGCAATTGTGAGGATATATCAAGGCTACAGCTGCATAATAGAAGGATTACACTGGTGATGCCGTACCTACCAAGATGGTGGGAGACTTTTTATGGGAGGAGAGGTGTCTCACCGGTACCCTCAATTCTGTGGTGTTAGTGGGCTACTAAATCAAATCATAATTCAAATGAAAACTTAAACTCTCCATCAGATAAACACTCCTTTAGTGTTGAAACGCATACTCTTCATCCTCTTTTCTGCAAAAACATAACTTCCACTCCACTTGGGACCCGACACCCCTAAAGTGTCCATTTAGACGTGCTATGCTTTGATTAAGTTTACCTTAGCCCCCCCTGCGGAAAAGAATAAGATATGCGCTGTATACGATATTGGCTGAGAAACTTAATAACACACTATAGGAATGAGAAAAAGCAAAAAAAATCTAAAAAAGGATAAAGGATAAGAAAACTAAGCAGCGAAAAAGTAGCGATGTCTTCAGGTAGATATTGGGATTGAGCTGGCAAAAGGCTGGAGTGTATCCTGCATTTCAAGAGGAAAGCGGAGATATTTGCCACCAAAACAGGTAACGCAGTGAGACTTTGGTGCGTTGATGGACATGGACCTTTCGCGACACAATAGAGCGAGATCAAACAGGGGGCTCCCTAATTATCTGATAGGACAGCTTCGATTAATATAGTAAAAAAAGTGAAAAAACTTGGAGTTCCCTTTACATGAAACTTTGATGAATATTAAATAGAAAAAAGGACAACAAAAAAATAAATATAATTAAATTAATTATAAATGACAATTTAAAAAAAAATTCTATTTATCATGGTTTTTCTAAATCTAAATCTAACAAAAGAGTCCCCCCCGCTGCCCAGCCACATTCCGATTTGATGGTTGTTTTATTATACCACCCTCTCACCCCGAAATAGGAACACGATCGTAATACGTTTGTCGACAGACTTTGCGCGAGCGTCAATTTAAGTAACAAATGAAAAATAAAATATTAAAACAATTTACCCTACTAAATACAATTGACGACAGATGTACCCAACGAGTGTCGAAGTGGGCATACATACACAGCTTACCCACATTCTGCCATTGATTACATTGGGAATTTTCTCTCCTCCATAAATTATCAAGGAGAAGAAAAAACAATATACTTAACAGCTCAAAAAAAAAATGGGAGCGTCATTGTTAATCTTTCTCCCAGCACCCTCAAATTTGTATTTGATATTCCTCCGACCAGCCGACAAAGTAACATATGATAATTGACGATTAAAAAAATTAAATAAAACAATGGTTATTGCGCTTTATTCTCTATATAATATATTTGGCTTTTTCGCTCACGGCGCGCACCCGCCCGACGCAAGGGAAAGAGTATAGAAGGAAGTATTATGGCATCGGTCTTAATTGTGTATCATTCAGTTTTTTACTTGTTTCGTGTTTCACCATCTAGCAAGGGCCTCACCGCCTCTCAAAAAAACAAGCCAGAACGACAAAAAAGCACAACAGGCCCGAGGTCACCCACTGACGAGCACTATACTGATATTAACAAGGCTGTCTCTATGCTTGTTAAACTGAATCAAAGCAAGCAAGACAAGATAATTGCAGACGCATTAAGGACGCATAGTTGAAATGACGGAACTGATCACGATGTCCTGCACCGCCCGGATGCTGGTACTTCTCCTTCTATCCATGCAGACCTAGCAATAAACAGATACAGAAAAAAATATTGTTTCAAAGAAACGTAAAGGTTAAACTACAAAAGCAAAAGACAGCAACACTAAACCGGCTCACATGAAATCCACAAATACATACAGACAGAATACCACTTGGATCAAACCCACTAAAAACCCTTTCCTGCGCGCGGCTATCATCCCAACTAATACCAGCCACATCCCGTACCTCCCTCACAAACCCAGGCTGATTCCTGTACATCGGGATGATTCCGATCATTTCTGGTATCCTGCCAGGGTTTCATGTAGCAGCAGCATAGATATATTTGATTTTGGAACCTTTTATAGAATATAATTGGGGGCCTACACTGTATTTTGAAAGTAGTTTGTGAAGTGTTGGGTTGCATAGTACAATAAAAATTACCAATATTTTTTATATTGTTCTTTGATAATTGTCTGTTGTTGTCGACCTCATATATGTTAGTTTTTTTATATATATTGTCAATTTTTTCTACTAGATGGTGCTGTTGAATTAATATTATTGGTTCGTTGCGGGGATATTATATATATTTATATTTTTTTTTCCTCTTTTGCTGATCCCCGATTTCGCGAATCTTATGCCGATGTTGAATAACCAAAATTAAACATTTTTAAATTACCTTTGCGATTCATTTGCTATCCGATTTAAAATAAATTGCGACAGAATCTTTCTGCGAAAACCAAATAATTTTGCGACTGAATTTCCAATTTTATAAAACCACGACCAAAAATTTACAACCGCTTTATTCAAAGTTGCGGTATTGTCCGGGATGGTATATCGGTCGGCTTAATTTGTGACCGATGGATATATAATTTCAGGTCGCCATAAATAATCTTTGCGACCATAACTGTGCTTTATTTGTTGCGACCGATATAAAATCATTAAAAATCAAATTTGGTTCTGTTCTCTCAACGCACTCGGTCGCCATACGTTGTATTTATTTATCAATTATTATTTTATTCGCGACTTTTTTCCATATAAATCCGATATGAGCCCATTTTGCGACGATTGGTCAGTCGCAAAATGGCGTTTTTATAATAAAATTGTAGAAATATGTTAATAATTAGCCGATATTATTTTTCTCATATTACCAACCTCTCCCTTTAAATTCTATTTTAAATTAAAACTTTCTTAAGTCATAATGAAATTTATCATTATTATAAAATCATTACTTCCTTAATTTCTACAATTCCAAAAAGCCACAAATAACAAACCTTTAAAGTTATACCATTTACTTTTTTTAAAAACTCTGTTATAAAAATCGATATAAAAGTTATCACAAAGTGGCACCATCCATCACCTCCTATAGTAACAATAATATAACCAAAAAAAAAATAAAAATTAAAGAAAAAAGAGCCCAAAATATTGCTAATACCCAGTCAAGTTT
>NW_023591545.1:0-13408 GCF_014843425.1 Jatropha curcas | reverse complement strand
AAAAAGAGAGAGATTTCGATACCGCCTAGCTTTGTGTCTTTTAGCTGCGAGAGTACCCGGTCTTCCCTTTGACTCAGCTGCCCTTTGGTAGGCGCTTAATTTTGGACTTTGTCCAGAACTATCGGGTTCATTACCTGTCCTCCCACTCCTGGTCATAGCATCGAGCCTCGTTCAGTTTAGGTCATTCAGATCCAGGACACAGATTTCCAATGTCATTTCTAGGAATAACTCGAAAAGGATCGATCAATTCCTGGTCAGAAACAATAGTATTACCCATGATTTTGTAAGGGATTAGTGCTAATGTTGGCTTATTCCTTGGAATAAATTGAACGCGGTTTGTGCACACCAGGTCTTGGATGCGGTTCTTAAAGCCGTCAGCAACGCTTCAGTCTTGTGGGCCGTTTACCCTGATGATACTCACAGTAATTTGCGAATCAGTCTTTAAGTTTCCTTCGGTAATGGGTTGGGTGGCGGCCTTGCTTCCAAAGGCTTGATGTAGTTTGCGCATTGGACAGCTTCTCGGGAATAAACCAAAAAGGATTCGGCAATGCCCGAGATCAGTACATGTCCTTACTCGAGCTGACTGCCATTTCTCATAATTTCCCACATGTTAAAGGATTCGTGGCGGGTGATGCTTGCCACTTCGTCGGCACTTTGCTAGCTTGGCTAGGCTTTCTTGTATTTTGAGGTTCCCGAGCTCCTTCTTCAGTTGCCCATTTGAATTAAATCCTCTACCTTCGTAGCAGTGGCAAATGAGCGACTGAAAATGTTGGTAGGTAACTGAGTTTGTGGTTGTTGTGTTGGTAGACAGGTGCAGCAGGTTCTTAATAATGTATGTTCCACCTGTTCTTGGCTCAGAAGGTCGGGTTGTCATCATTTGGGCGGCCTTTGGCCCCTCCACTTCGTAAGGAACGAGGAAAGGGTTCGTTGTTCTTGTTGTTGGTGGTTCCAAAAGTTCTCTCCGAGTAACATCCTACCTCCATATTATAATGGTACTGGCGTGTTAAACCGCATTGCACATGTCTTGCCTAAGTCTCATTTTAGTTCGATCCGGCTGACAAACCATCTCAAAGCAGGCACCAGGTCAGAGATTGTTGAAACAACTGAGCAGGAGCTCACTGTCAGCCAAACGGGTTTTGAGGGCACCTGCACATAGCTTTTCAGGTGCGTTTTGGGACAAGTGGTTCCATCAAAACTTGTCGCATGGTTAGGCAATCTTGAACTTTTGTCCGCAAATTTGCTTCAGGGAGACAAGGAAAGGAAGTTCCCATGTCCACCACTTCCTTTGTGTGTCTTTAAGGGCAAGATGATTGACCTTTCCAAGAGTTCCAATTTTTCTCGTCATTTTCCTGAGCTTCCAGCTCAGAAGCAGTTCTTGGAGGGCATGTCATCCAGGTTAAGGGCAGGGTTTGTCGGTTCAGCAGCAGGCCCCTGATTGGAGGTAGGCAGGTCCACTCCCCAGCGGAAGCCCCAATTTCCATTACCACTACCTAGTTCAGCTATTAGGGCAGTTCTCTGGGCCAGCTAATGCCTCATTCCATTCTAGCGCTCCATTCTGGCTTGCCAGTTGTTCCCATGAGATTTTGGATGTCAGCCAAGTGATGGCCATTTTGGATTGCAGGTGAAGCTGGTGAGGTTGGTGATAGCACTGTAGGTGTGACTGGAACTTGGATAGGCACTCAGAACAACGGGTACATGTAAGTATAAGGGTAATTGGATTAGGGTATAAGTTGGTTCGTTGGTATCATGGTAGTTGATGTGGTTTGGTAGATCGCTTCTTTGTCCAACTGTGCATGACATAGAAAGAAATATTTAGTGTTTCTTTTTAATGTTTTTAATGAATAATGTCATGAATGGTGCACAACAATACACGTCATAATTTGTTTTAATGGTATGATTCACGTCATTGGGGGTTTTTTTGGTGGCGCATAACTGTCCTAAAAGGATATGTTCTATAAGGCTATGAACACAAATAAAAGATTGGCTTATTAAAGGACCCTTGAACCTTGAGTAAGGATATACCTAACCCAACATGTGAAGACGAAAGAGTTTCGCATGGGTTCCAACAGTAAGCACATACTCATGGGCCACCCCAAAAGGAATTAGGGGAATGGTTGCAGTAACAGGGGAGGGACGCTTTGGCTGTCCGTCGACATAATCAAGAGACCTTGCCGATCAATGCTACTTGCATCCAGACTCAGAAGTTTGAAACATAAAGAGAAGAAATTCATTTGAAATTCGTTTTTTATGCAATGGAGAAAAAAGATTCTCAATGTGCAAATAAATCAACAAATTTAAATGATTGAAAGTAAATTTCAATTAGGTCCAAATTCCTCTTATTAAGCATTCTTAAAGAAAGAATACTTATTTGCTTTGGTTGGGGTACCCTGCAAACAAAGCATAGTAAAAATAATACCGCTGAAGAAAGGCCCCGGTTAGTTTACCACAACAATCGTAGTCCACTTTAGCAAAATGATTACATAACGTCCCAGCGAGTTCCGCCAAAACTGTGAACCCCTTCCCAAAAAAAATTAGGCATATAATGAATATGACTAAGGGTAGAAAATGCACGTGAATGTTGTGAGTCGCCCACTTGTTTAATTGATTTTAGGGTAAAAACTAAGGAAAAGAACCCTAAATTGACTATCCAAAATTTTAATTAACCTAATTACTAAGATTAATTATCCTAATGTTTTAAGGCATAGTTTGCGAACGCCGAGGTGGATCCCCGAGAACCAATGTCAGGTTGATGAACTACCAATGAATGAATGCTTTGGCAGAGTAAGATGATGTAATTGGACCAATGAAATGTTTAAGTGAAATTTCGACTTGTCGTTTCTCGGGGTTAAATCCCGAACGTGCCTACGTAACCTCGTTTGAATGAGAGATCAAAAGCCGACGTAGTTCGGAATTTTAGGCCTTTTTAAGGGCTTTCTGGGAATGGGTATGCTTAATGCAATGAGTGTGTGTATGCTTCGTGCATTTTGGTTTTAAGGCATTTTGCCAAAGAATTGATTGATGTTGATTAGGCCGTTTTGTTTGCAGCCAAAAATGGATTAAGGCTTTTAGCCAAAGAGTTTTGTGATTTAGGCAATTTGTTTGCCAAAAGATTGGTTTATTTAAAGGCTTTTAGCCAAAAACATGTAGATTTGAAGGCTTCTAGCCAAAAGTGTTGATTTAGGCAATTTATTTGCCAAAAGATGTTGATTGGGGCGATTGTCGCCAAAAATGATTATTCGAAGGCTTTTAGCCAAAAAAAGGTTGATTAATTTAAGGCATTTTGCCAAAGAATTGATTTAAGCGATTTATCGCTGAAAGTAGTTAATCTAATTTATAGGCAATGTGTTAGGCAATTTGTGTTGCCAAAAAAGGATTAAAAGTGAAGTTCATATAGGCAATTTATTGCGCGAAAAAAAAAACGTGGTTAATTAAGGTGAATTGTAGCCACAATTATGTGATTTAAATTGTGATCTTTAAGCCGGACGGTTCGAAATAAAAGGCGATTAGTACTTATAGTCCAGATAATTGAACCCAGTAGCTTTAGGCCAATATTGTCATTTAGGCTTTAATTCTACCAAAAGCGTTATTAATTTAACCGGGGCCAATTTAAGAAGCTTAACCATATTAATTGAGTGCAGTTTATGTTGTCCATTGATGGAACTGTGAAATGCATTTATGCAGGCACGTTTTAATTCTAGAAATTGAGATAAGAAGATGAATTATGGCAGCGAATGCTGAAAATTAAATGGGCAGAGTTTTCGTTTTATTACCTGAGTTTTCGTTATTACCTGAGTTAATCGACGGCCGCTTCTTAGCTTCAGCTTGAAAATTCCAAATTAAGCTCCTCGTTTGGGGAATATTAATTAAAATTAATTCACTTAAGTGACCAAATATCACAATAGCAGAGTAATAAAAGCCTACACTAAATTCAGAAAAGCAGTAAAAGAACCGCAAGGAGCGTAGGGGAGAAGAGAGCGTCCGTCAACACAGACTGAGTGAGTAAAAACGTCGCATCGGGGCCGTGGAAGGGCGGTAGCTGCCGCCGCCGCCGCGGAGGGCGGCAACTGCCGCCGTGGATGGCGGCTGCTGTCCACTCGCTAGTTTTTCGTTCCGACTGCTTTTTCGGGAGTTCCCTACCTCCAAAAAATATTCCGGGACCAGTTCTGCGATCCTCGCAATTTTCCGGATGTTTCAAGTACCATATTGGCATACTTTCGGTGAACTTTCCGAAGGATGTTTTCAAGTACCATATGTGGCATATCTTTCGGTGAACTTTCGAATGGCCCCTCCGGTCCGGACCGGACTGTTGCGGAGTCCGGGGAAAATAACAGTGCTTGTTTTGAGCCTCAAAGTTTGAGTATTCAGCACAGTTTATTAACTTCAAAAGCTTGTCATATTAAGTTTTGTGTTGAGTGAGTGCAAAATGTGGAAAGTTGAATTTACTTTGATGACATAAGAATGGGAGCAGAAATATATTCAAGCAGTGTTTCAAGACGAAAGGCATTTCAATTCATAATAAAGTGCAACATTCATTAATAGATGCACTAATCAATAATTGTCTAGTACGAAATATATCAAGCATTTTCAAACGAAAGGCATTTCATTCATAATAAGTGCATACATTCATATAATTGCACTATCAATAATTGTCTAGTACATTTCATTGTAACAGCAGGATAGGAGCATCTACATGCCAGGTCTTGACAAAAATCTAGTAATCAACAGATCAACCGACTCCGAATCAGCACTGACTCCAGAATAAGCCTGCAGCTAAGAGCTGTACAAGTCTGAAGAAGAGTTGTTAGCCACATCAGAAATGGGTACAGTCATGTGACTACACCAAATGGAAATAAAGCAAGATAGAAATCGCTGTGTAATAAGGCCACCCTCAAACCGAGTGTAATCAAGGACAGCATGATGACAACCATACTGTCCACTACAAAAAAAATGCTAATTTGAGACCGATATTAGCGATCGCCAAATATCGGTTGCAAAATTGCGACCGATTTGCTACAAAAGAACAAACAGTCGCAAATTGTAGCGCTAAAAATTCCCGCTATTTTGTTTCTCAGTTTGTGACTACTATGCGATGGATTTGCGACTAAGTGTTATTCCGTCGCAAAATTGCGCGGTTCAAAATTAGGAATAAATTTTGTGATCAATGTGCGACAGATGTGAGACCGAATTATTGCGACCGACTAGTTTAAGATGTGAGACCGAATTATTGCGACCGACTAGTTTAGTCGCAAATCGGTCGCAAATTTACTGCGAAGTAAAACGACGTCGCAGGGTTAAAAATTGTGACCGATATTAATGGAAATTACGACCGACTAGTCGATCGCAATTTTTAGGGCTTTAAACGCCAGACGCCCTCCATCTTCTTTCTTCTTCTTTCTTTCTTCTCCTCCTCCTCTCCTCTCCTCTCCTCTGTTCGCAGGCCGCTCCAGCCTCTCCAGTCGCCGCTGCAGCCCGCCTGACGCCGCTGCAGCCCCTCCTGACGCCGCTGCAGCCCCTCCGGTCACTCCACCCGTCTTCTTGGACATAAGTTGAGGGAGTATTTTGCGATTTGGGTTTCGAAATTTCCTTTTTCGTTTTTTTTTTTTTTTTTTTTTTTTTTTTTTTTTTTTTTTTTTTGCGATTTATGTGTATTTGGACATAATTTTTTGTATATTTGTTTGCTGGGTATATTTTCTTTTTTGTTATTAGGTTTATCTTTTTTGCATACAATTTATTTGATTATTTATATGAAAGGAAAATAGAATAAAAGTGAATTTAAAATTATTAATCACATACATTATCTAACTGAATCGAAAACTGAAATTATCTAAGCTTTAAAACCAAAACCGCCCCGAAAACCTAAATTTTCGATTTTAAACAATTCAGATCGGTTTTTTGATTTTAACTAAAACAGTAGCTATCATTGGTTCAGTTCTTCAATGAACGAAGTAGCTGATAAAATAAATTGCAATGGCTGAGTTGGTACGAAATGTGATGCTATCCATGTGAAACTAACGTTGAAATTAGTCCACATTATAAGAACATGAATATATATAAAAAGAAATCTATAACTAAATCAAGTCTAGCTAGGTCTTAATTAAATGAGATTAACCATATAATATATAATAAAAAAAACAATATTACATCACCATTTAAAAACAGAAAAAAGACTTGCCTATATTGACAGCTGTGTGTTTTTATTGGAGAAAAATATAACGACCATGAAAATGAGAGTATGATTTTTTTTTTCGAGGGGAGAGTATGAATATCTTTAAATTGACAATATCTTGATGTGAAATATAATAAATTAATGGTAAAAATCGATTTTAAAACAATATAAAGAATGGAAATTTAAATCATAGTCGCTTTTAAAAATAGAAAAGACTTACCTATATATATAAATTATATGCACTTAAAAATTTTAAGAAATTTAATATTGACAACTGGCAAATTTAAAAGTATGAGTGATTTTTTTCTGGAAAAAAAATATTAATAAAGAGTAGGGTTAGTAATTAGATTGATATTATTTTTAAGTATTGTTTCCTAAAAAATGAGGATTATGAAAAAAAAAATTAAAAAATAACAATTAAGTGATTACATAAGACAATAAAGAAAAAACTTTGTTCAGTAAGGTAAAATTTAAAAAAGGAAAAAGATTCAATAACCAAATATCCACGCTGGATTTCTAGTATGATTTCTAGTATGGTTCAGTATATTTTGGGAATTTTCTAGTATGATTTCTAGTATGGTTTCAGTATATTTTTCACTATGTAATATCAATTATTATAAAAATATAAATATGGTGGGCAATATGAATAATATTATGATGGAAATAACCAAAATAATTGTGGACAATTAATCTGCCTTTATTTTATAAAATAATATTTAGATAATAAATATACTTGTAGAAAACTTTCACAAAAATTATTTATAAAACTAATAAAAACCATTATATCATTATTAGTGTTAATAAAATTTAAACAACACACACACACACATATATATAATATATATATATATATATATAATATATAATGATAACTAAAATATTATAACTACATAGTAATAAATAAAAAAATGATAATATTAAAAAATATGTAATTTTAATTTTCAAATAAGACATAAACATGATAGTTTGAATTTTTTTTAATAAAAACTAAATAACATAATAATTAAAAATGAAATATAAAAAACATATAAGTAAGTATTCGAGTTGAAAAAATAAAACATGAATTAAAGAAAATAAATGTTTAAAATTTACATCAATAAATTAAATTATTCTAATTTTTCAGAAAGTATTTCTCATTTTTTAGAATAATACTAATATTTTAAACAACATAAAATAATTAGTTGCAAAAATTACATATTAATTGAAATTCACTCCTCTCATCTCATTTGCAAATTTCCCTTTAATTCCCAATATTAATTTTTTTTTACATATATTTATTTATATATCAACACTTTTTTACTGTTATTTCTCTTCGTTGCTTCTACTTATTGGAATATTCTCTTAGGCATATGATTCATGTTAATTAATTTTTGGATTTAATTGTAAGGATTGCGAAATCCCGTGTGTGCAAAATTATGCGCTCTTTAAAATTTAGAGCAGCTTTCACTGTCCATTAGTTATTGTTAAGGAAAATTTATTATGTTATCTCTATATTTTATAAAATGGGCTAATTTTTAATAATAATTATGTTATGATACATGTCATTGAAATTACTCTTTTTTTATAATTATGAAATAATGCATTTTTTTATTATTGTTGTTATTATTCTTAAATTTTTTTTAAAAATGAATGATGCGTTTGGTTTGGTTGGAGGCCTAGTAGTGGAGTGTCGAAAATCGAGCCTTCCTTAGACCATTGAATACAGTGGAAAACTGTCATTGTGCAAAAAATGGGTTTCGCTGGAAAATATTTGAATGGATTACATCATGGTGAAAGCTCGAGTTACCAAGTGGGCAGGCCAACTCCATTCCGGTAAGTTTAGAAAGTTCAGCCTTATCAATTTCTGTATGGTAATCAATGCCAATGATATGGTATCGATGCGAGTAGAAAGTACAATGAGAATTAGGATAATAGAAAGGAATCACCAAAGTAAGCAGCACACAATTGTTTGACATGCTAGGTGCAGCTAACAGTGAACTGCTGGCCCCCTGGGATGCAAGAAATCAATTCAGTTCTGTCCTGTTGTTGCATGAATTACAACACATGAAAGTGGAAGCATCAATTTTTCAGAAAGGTGTTACGATGATTTTTGTGGCCAGTTAGCAAAGGAAATGTTGCCTGAAGGTCCATTCAATGGTTGAATAATTTTTATCGGACAAAAAAAATTAGTTCGGGGAATTGGGACTACCGGTAAAATAAGATTGATTGCTGTCGTATAATTATAATGATATTCTGGATGTTGACTCGGAATTGCATGAGAATGCAAGTTTTGTAATCTTCCAAGATATCAACCGGAGGGGGCAGGGGACTGGTAGAGTACAAAGAGAGAAAGGCTTTCAACAAGAAGATGTATTATTTTCCCTCCGTTTGTTCCTCGTTCATCAAAGGTTATATCATCTAAGGCGACAGCTGAACACATGAACATGGCATGCTTTGCATGAATATGATGAGGTATAATGACTCATTCCGTCAGACTCTGAATGCGTGAACCATTTTTGATAACATTCATCCTGTGTTTGCTGCTGCTGCTGATATGAGAAATGTGAGATTGGGGCTTTGTACTGATGGGTTTCAGCTGTTTGGCCAATCAGGACAACAATATTCATCATGGCCTGTCACTGTGACACCATATAATCTACCATCGTCAATGTGTATGAAAGATGAATATATGTTTTTGTGTGTTATTGTTCCTGGCCCTTACTAATCCAAAACATAAAATTGATGTGTTTCTGCAGCCTTTGATTACCAAACTTAATTATTTATGGGAATATGGGGTTGAAACTTTCGATATTTCGACCAATCAGAATTTCATAATGCGAGCTGCTTTGCTTTGGACCATCAGTGATTTTCCAGCATTTGGAATGTTATCTAGGTGGAGTACGAGTACGGCGGCAAAAAATGGTTGTTCATTGGCAATGGAAAAAACAAACAAATGCCATTTACACTAAAGAATGGAGGTAAAAGTTGTTTGATTGTCCATCTCGCAAATTCTTTAACCAGAAATCTCTCACCTGGAGGAAGAATCACAATGCTTTAGAAAGAACATGAACTATTGTTGAACCCCCTCCACTTGTGAGTCTAGAGCTGAAATATTACAAGAAAATGTGAAGATCTGGGGCTTAAAATGAAAGTAAGAAATTGAAGATCTGGGGCTTATGAAAGTTACAGAGTTAGGTGCAGAAGAGGTAAATGGTAGAATTGGCAGGAATAGCGGATGGAAAAAGCGAAGAATCTTCTGGGATTTGCCATACTGGAGTTTACTTCTTATCCATCATAACCTTGATGTGATGCATATAGAAAACAATGTGTTTGAAAATCTGTTCAACACTGTCATGAACATTGAAGGGAAATCCAAGGATAATGCAAAAGCGAGAGCAGACATGGAGGAAATTTGTCGTGGACCAGAACTCGAGCAATTTGTACTTATTGGTAAGTTTCCAAAGACATGCTATTCTTTAGATAAACCCTAAAGGCAATTATTGTGCGAATGGGTCCGATCGATCAATTAAAGGTTTCGCAAGATGGCTACTGTTCAAATATGGTAAAGATGTGTAGAACATGAGGAAGTACATAAATTTGTCTGGCAATGAAAAGCCATGACTGCCATGTTTGTCATGGCAAAGATTGATCCCTGTGGCCAATTCCGGGGAATTATTACCAAGGAAAATTTGGGAAAGCAAATGACAGAAAATTGAGTCTCTTTTTCAAAGGAAATTCACGATGACTGTTATCCGATGCGATGATATGGACCAATTAGCGCGAGAAATCCCAGTAGTGATGTGCAAGTTGGAGCGAATTTTTCCACCCGGCTTCTTTGATTCTATGGAACATCTGCCGATTCATTTGCCCTATGAATGTCATTTAGCAGGACAGGTACAATATCGATGGATGTATCCATTTAAGAGGTGACTCAATAACATCTCATTCTAATGATTACATCATTTATTTGAACTTATACTTACATATTGGCATTGTACAATGACAGACACCTGCAAAAAATTTAAAAAAATGTGCGCAATAAGGCAAAGGTCGAGGGATCCATTTGCAATGCATATTTGGTGGAAGAAGCTTCCACATTCTGTTCACACTACTTTGACATTCCTGGTTCACACTACTTTGACCACAATGTTCACCAAGCACGGAGAAAGTGGGCCACGTAAACTGGAAATGACGGAGGAGATCACATACAACTGAGTTTGAAGGAAATCTAAAAATTTTCACCTATCCTGGGCGTACGATTGTATATAAAAAAAGACCGATTGACTGATGCAGAGATACCAAGCGGCTTCAACCTATATTTTTATTGAAATTGCGAAGAAAGATCACCCATATGTACAGTAAGTATACATAATGTAAACATTCTAAACCTTGGATGTGGGCCGTTGTTAAAATCATACTTATGCTAATTTGGTTTTGTTGATAAATAGGAAATTATATCAATCTTTTGCGACTTCCAAAAAATCCCAATTTGACTGATACTGCAAAGTTGATGCAAAGCTGGACCACTGAATTTGCAGAATGGGTTTCAAATATTATGTTGTACTTTCAATGTACACTAACATGGAATGTACATTTATTAATCTCACTCATGGTCAATTACTATTTTCAAATAGGCCCCCTCGAAGCTCGGGATCGATAATTCGTAACAGATTTTATTACGGATCTGGTAAAGGGGCCATTAACCGGATTGCTAATGCTACTCCTGGCTACTTTGTAAATGGTTACAAGTTTCACACTGAGGGTTATGGGAGAACAGAAAGACAATGAACAGCGGTGTGTGCATTAAAAGGGATCAAACTTACAGTGAACGTGTCAAACGATTTTTATTGGGAAATTGGTTAAGGTTTTGGAGGTTAGAATATCCAGGCCTACCAAATGAGTGCACAATCTTATTCAAATGTGAATGTTTGATCCTAACGCCAAACAATTGGCACGAGTTCATCCTAAGTATAATCCTGGTAGATATTAATCAAAGAAGAAGATAATACAAAGTATGAACTTTTTGTGTTAAGCAAATGCAAGCTGCACAGGTGTACTATGTCCCATATCCATCGTTTAAACGAGAATCGATGCGATTGGATTGGCAGTGGTGGTAATCAAGGCTAGATCAGTTGTTCATGCACTTGAAAACCAAAACAATCTGCTTCACTCGCAGTATCGGAGGCCATTTCAAGAAGTTAGGGTTGAAAACGCAACCGATGCTAAGTTGTTGAAAGATTTAACAGATTAGATTGGATGGTGAAAGTCGATCTTATGTTTGAAAATAGGAGCCATCAGAATGATGAAGAGGAAGAAGATCAAAAATCATCATGGGTACCCTCAAAGACCAATATGAAAGGAAGAGGAAGCTGATGAAGAGGAGGAGGAAGCAGATTGATATTGGAAGACACTTTAAAACTTAGAGCAGTTTTACTGTTACAAATTGAATAAATGTATATCTAAGTAATATTATTAAAAATGAAGAATTTCAATGGTATTAACTTTTCTTTCTCCAATATTTACAACATGTTCTACATTCATATAATTGTATAATTACCATTTAATCTAGGTCTGATATCTGCAGTACAAGATGGCTAGAGGCAAGAGCCGGTTTGATTGCTAACCGTCCGGCAGTGGTTCGCGTGGGAAGGTCGTGGCCCTGGACGCAGTGCCCCTGGACGAGGAGGGGTCGATCCCTCAATCCTTCTTCCAGGTACGTCTGGGGCTTCATCCCTCTGTTCAGCGACCAAGTACTGCCGCCATCACAATCCTTCTTCAGGTACATCTGGGGCTTCATCCTCTGCTCAGCGTCCAGACTGCCGCCATCCACAGCCTTCTGACTCCTTCCTCTTCTACCCCTAAGTTTCTGGACCACAGTACAGACTCCACCAAGCTGCAGCAGTCCACCATACTGTGCAAGGTAATCAATAAAATGTCATAACTGTCATTTAATTATATATTAATTATCTAAAAATTTAATAACATTTGTCACTTCTTTTTTGCAGCTTCATCAGATCCAACGTATCCCCTCAGTTTGGTAAGCGGGACAGTAAAGTACTTATTTTAATTTTTTCCGCAGGCATATTTTGTTCAGATTGTGATGCTTTCGTGGTATTATATTTCACTTCTGTTTTTTTTTAGCATATATCCATCTTCTTTTCGAGCAGCGAGGCAAATTTTGAGGATAATCAAGCTACAGCTGACATAAAGAAGGATACACATGGGGATCCGTACCACAAAAGGCGAGAAGACTTTTATCGGGAAAGGAGTTTTCAGGTTACTCTTTTGGTTTAAGTTATATCAGCATTCAATGTTTACATTCAAGATACCATCCTTGAGTGGTTGAAAAGCTATATTTCATTTTTGCAGAAACATTTCATATGGGGAACGAGGTCAATTACGGCTATGCTGAAAGTAGCCTGGGAAGAAAGATATTGCGCTGATCGATATGCTGAACTTCACCTACAGGATGAGAAGAAGCGGTAAGAAGCAGTAAGTGCGTGTCTCAGGAAGATATGGGAGAGCTGGCAAAAAGGCTTGGGAGGATCCTGCATTCCAAGAGAAAAGCCGGGAGTATTTTGCACAAAACAGGCGCAGGTGAGAACTGGGCGGTGAATGGAGCAGGACCCTTCTCGACACACAGGCGGATCTATTTCTGGTATAGAGAACAGCTCGATTATTAGTAAGTAAACTAGTCCCTTTACATGAAAACTGATGTTTAATGAAAGGACAAATTAATATATATAATATATCATGGCATAAAAATTCAATTACAGGCTGGAAAATTAGGGTCGTGAGCCGACACAAACAGATTGAGGTGTTTTATCATACCTCACACAAGGACCACGATCTGAATACGTTTTGGTCGACAAGACGTGTGGTGAGCGTCAATGTAAGTAACAATGATAATATTTTACAATTTACCCTCTACTCCGTTGCGAAGATGGTTACAAAGTTCAATATAAAAAGCTTGCAATTGTATTGGATTAATTAATTTTTTTATTTTCAGGAGAAACTATACTAAGCTCGGGAGCGTATTGTTACTTCTTAGACCGGATGAATCCAAAAGCTTAAGTTCCAAGAATTGAAACGAGGTAGTGCCTTTTATCTCGAGGCTGTAGGGGGCGAGAAAGAAGAGGAAGGTATAACGGCATCGGTTCAGGCATCACAGTTTTACTGCGGCTCAAGCAGCTTCCACGCTTCTAACCAGCCAGCGCAAACACCATAGCCCCGAGCACACTGACGAGCACTAATACTGATATA
>NW_023591544.1:609737-635141 GCF_014843425.1 Jatropha curcas | reverse complement strand
ATGTCATGCGATGGAACTAACCAAAACAATGAATGGCTTTGCAGGGTAAAATGATGCAATTGGACCAAATGAAAGTGGTTTTATTTGATTTTGACATGCCGCTCGGGGTTAAAATCCCCCTAAACGTGCCTACGTACTTCCGTTTGAATGGAAAATCAAAAGTCAAACGTAAGTCGATAGGCCTCTTTTAGAGGGCTTTGAATGGGGATGCTTTATGCATGAAGTGGGTGTGGTATGCTTTGTGCAATTTTTGGTTTTTAGGCATTCCTGCCTGAAAATTGATTTTTAGGCAATTTGAATGCAAAAAGTGTTGATTTTAATTGGGCTTTAGCCAAAAAGAATTAATTCAGGCAATTGTTTTGCCAAAAATTTTGTGATTTTTAGGCGATGGTAGCCAAAATGATTGATTTAAGGCTTTTTGCAAAATAAGTTGATTTAGGCCAATTTATTGCCCAAAAAGTTGGGTGATTGGGATTATCGCCAAAATTGAATTGACATTTAAAGGCAAAATTTATTTGCCAAAAAGCAATTGTTTGAAAGGCTTTTAAGCCAAAAATTGTGATTTAGCGATTTGGTCGCCTAAAGAAAAAGATTAATTCTCACTTAATAGACAATGTTGTTTTGCCAAAGTGATTATTTTTTGAATTGCAATGTAGGCAATGTAATTGCCAAGACAAAAAAAACGTGTTTAAAATTAAAAGCCTTTTTAGTCTCCAATTATTGATTAATTGGACTAAGCAGGACTGTTCGAAATAGAAGCAAATTATACCAATAGCAACATTTAATTAACTAGGTTATTTTTAAGCCAATAATTTGTCGGAATTTAGGCTTTAATACCACGATTATTAATTAACCGGCATTTTAGCTTAAATTTATTTACTTGAAGCAATTTTGTTTTTGCCTAATGATGACATGGATGCATTTATGCAGTTGTAGAAGTTATTAAGGAGTAGAAGAGAAGCATGCAATGAAAGTTGTTAAAATTAGAATAGGCAAGAGTTTTTTAGTTCATGGTACCTGATTTAATCCGAACGGCCACTTTTCTTAACTCCCAGTTGAAAGCTCCTCGTTAAGGGAAAATTAGATTAATTGATTTTAATGACCAACTAACAAAGCAAAGAAAGCAATTAAACTAAACTAAAATGCAGAAAAAGCAAGTAAAGAAATCGCAAGAGCGGTAGGGGAAAGAAGGAGCGTCCCGTCAAAACACAGACTGGAGTTGAGTTGGAAAAGTCACAACCGGGGCTGTATTTAATGAGGCGAAACGGACTTGTTTCGGGCCGGCCTAGGGCGCCGGAGGCTCGGCGGGGCCCGAGCCACCGAGGCCGGTGGGTTTTCCTACTATTTTTTGTTTCCGGAGGTTTTTTTTCGGAAGGTCCCGGACCTCCCAAAAAATATTCCGGGACCAGTTCCGTGATCTTGTAATTTTTCGGACGTTTCAAGTAACCATAATTGGCCATAACTTCCGGTGAACTTTCCGAATGGCCCCTCCGCCCGGCCGGAACTGTTTGTAGTCTGGGAAAGACTGGCTCTTTGAGCCTCAAATTTGGGTATGTCCACAATCACAGATGCCCAATCTTGCAGAACCCAACATCATCATGGGGTGTAAACCAGTTGAACGTACCCGGGTGGTCACAGTGTCCCTGCATCAACTCCTTAACCTAGGACCTAGTGTTTCGGTTTCGCTAGCTCAGCATGATGGGTCCAAAAACTCGGCGTCATGAGAGCACTTTCAAAAGTTATGAATTCTGGGAATGCGCTGTAATCATTTCCGTATTGAACGGCTAATCCTGTCTGGGAAATAAGCCATGGGAACCGGTCCATAACTAATGCGTTACAACACGTAATTAAGGTTCATGGCTTCCAGTAGTGACCAGTCTGATCCTCCACCAAGGAACAAGTCCAACCCGAATTGGTCCGGGTTATTCCCAAAAAATCGAGATTATCCTCGAGACCGAGACGAAAGTTGGGCAGGCCATAGGTTGGAAAATCAAATGAAGCTGGGATCGGAAGAATCAGGCTTAACTTGTCCTAAAGCCCAGGCTTTGCCCAAAACAACATCAAAACAACCAAGCGATTGGTGAACATTGAAGTTGGTGAGTGAAGGGCAATATCCTAACCTAGCACATCCGTCTTCCCCCATGATCATCATGAAGACAGTAAACGATGATCATTTGCATGTTCACACGACAACGTCAAAAAGTTCCTGAAATCTCCAATCCCAGGTTTGTGGTTCTTGATGGCAATACATATATCCCAACAACAGAAAAACAACAAGCTCGAATCCAAGAGGATCTAAATATCCATGGACAGAACCCTAATTCAAGAAAAGGCTCTAAAAGGAAGACCTTGATCTATGTTTAGGCCGTCAAGGAAAGGTAAAACCGGACACAGGGGGCCAACAATCTCGGCTAGATCATACTTTAAGGACCTGGGGGCAAAGGCCGAAGTTTCATCTTTGTTCAGGGTGAATGACCCATCACGGCAAACACATTTCCCTCAATAGGTCCAGAGTTTTACTTCAATAGTCTTAAAACCCGGAAAAACCATGGTAAATTTAGGGATTGAAAGTGTGGCGACGAGCCAAGACGAGAAACTTAATGGTCGGGTTTTAAAGTCTTTGAAATATTTCAACTAGGCGAGTTGTGGTTTTCATAAGGGGGAAGTCTTGCCATAGGTCGTCCAGGAAAGAATTGGGACGAAGGATGAACTTGGTTTCTGAAAAGCCATGGAAAAGGATTACCTTAAGAACGGATTTGTTTTGGAGTGTTTGAAGTGAAAGAGACATAAAGGGAGCCTCCATTTTAAAAGTGTAAAGGGTTTTTAGCGAAACGAATCACCATCAGTTAATTTTTTTTTGGAAAAAAAAAAAAAAAAAAAAAAAAAAAAAAAAACCCCCCCCTTGGGTTTGGGGGTTTTTTTTAAAAAACTTGCCCCCCCAATTGGGGGGGGGGGGGGTTTTTGGGGGGTTTTTTTTTTTTTTTTTTGGGAAAGGGGAGCATTTATTGTATAAGATAGCTCCAGTAGTTTGGACATTTAAGCCTGTGTTTTTAATAAGAAGGACAGGTGTACAATAAGGGTGGTTGACCATTAATGTCCGCATTAGTCAAAGTGGTGCCCTGTTCAGGTAAAGTAACGATCCATTTCCTGGTTGCTTGGTTGAATTCTTGATCTTATTTTATTTCTCTTATTTTGTTTTTTTTTATTCATTTCTTTATTTTAAATGAATTGGGTTCGTTGAATCACTAACGAGTTTGGACCACTCTTGTGAGTAAGTGGGAATCCACCGCTATTTGTGTTTTGTGTTTGTATTTTGTTTTTGGCCCAGGAATAAAGGTTTCACAGTTGTAAGAAATAAACATATGAAATGAATATTGTAAATAAAAGCAATAATACTGAAAAAAACTGTAAAATAAATATTGTAAATTACATAAAACTGTACAATTAATCCCTAACAAACTACAAAAATGTTCAAAAAAAATGGCTAAAGCACAGAAGCAGGGCTACCAACGCCTCCGACTCGAACCAGCACTGCGCCTTTGAGGGGTGGAGACGATGGTGCGTCATATCGGAAGAGGAACCCATCATCATTCCCCTCGGAGAAGTCACGGGATCCCCCTCCAGCTCCAATATAGTCGAGCCCGATCCCACTCAACATATCGCGGAGCGATCCACCTCCATCTGGAGTCGGCCACAAGCACCGGACTGGCGAGTCCTGGTGGCCTCCCGCAAATCTCCTGATCCTCCAGTCCCTATAAAAGCAGAAAGATTAAGGAGGTTAAGGCAAAAAAGAAGCAAGAAAAGGTAAGAGATTCATACACTCTCTCATTACGCCAAAGAATAGAGTCGGGCAAATAAAAGACCGGGTGAAACCCAACCTCTGCACAGCTCCTGATATCTCTGAGGCCTGGCAAACCTGCAAGCACAGAAAACATTCATTAAGGAATTATCCAGAAAGTATTTCTTTACTTATAAATTCAGTTTATTACTCACATGTGTGGCATCTTCAAGATCCAGCTGCCCAGTGGTGGGAGGAGCCATGTCTGAGGTCGCCGGGATGATCGAATAGCTAGCCGAGACACAGGGCAGGATCTAGCGCCACCTCCCATGCCCGGAGGGAAATGGGACAGTCGCCCAGTACAAGCTCCCGCTGGTCCAGCCCGGAAAGCAACTGCCTCCGCCTCGGCCTCCGCCTCTGCTGATAGTAGGGCCAATCGTCCTAATGCTTCCTCCTCTCCTGCAATGAGTTACAGAGGAAGATAACTTAGTCAAAGTAAAAAACAGTTGAAAGAATTGGGGATCATGATTCGAAACAACAAGAGAATCACCTAGGTGTACTCCCGAACCTCTGGAGCCGGGCCTGCAAGTCGAGTGAGAAGTATGTGGTAGTCGCCAGCTGACAGAAAGCTATCAGCGGAAGAGCCATCATACTCCTCCTCCCGGTCCTCTGCAGTCATGCCCTCCAGCAAGCACATATGGCGAGTAGGAGCATAGGGCACTCGCCGCTGTGCCGGGGTCGCCTGGATCTCGTGGACTCTCTCCCCCAAGAAGTACCGGTCAACCCAGTACCCCCGCAACAGGAGTCTAGACTGAGTGTATAACTCAGCTACCCCACGAGCGGGATAGGTCCTCTAGGCCTCTCCCTCCCAGGGAGTCAGAAGCAGTTGCAAAACAGAAGAATCAGTAATTGTACAGTGGAGAAAGAAAAAGAAAGATATGTTGTTCAGAGGATTCTTGTACTTACATCGGATAAGGCCAAAAGAAAGATATGTTGTTCAGAGGATTCTTGTACTTACATCGGATAAGGCCCTGTCGTTGAGGAAGCACCTCCAGTAGTGCGGATCCTTGGAACTGGCGAAGGTATGATGGTAGTGCGCCAAATACCGAGGAATCCGCCGTGAGTCAGCCAGAGTATCGCCACTCAGACCACCTGGATAGATGCGGTACTCATAGGCCCACACCTGCAGTATAGATCACAGTAAGATCAGTATACAGTTGAGTAGTAAAAAATAAGATGATAAAGGAAGATAATGAAGGAATAAGAGTTTTAACTCTAGTGGCCGGATGAACTGCCAGTTCGATTCACCACTACCACGGGTCCATACATCAAGACCGTGATAGAGGTGAGCCAATGCGGGAGTGGCTCAGTCGTAAGAGCTGACCTGACTCAGATCCCTCAAGCATACTAGCACCACCGGGTCTCCCTTATTCTGGGAGGTGCATAGCAGCTCAGAAGAAATGATGTAGAAGAGGAAGGATCGACCGGCCTGATCCCTCTCCTCTTGAGTATAGGCCGAGGCAGCAGGCCGAGCCTCCACTGGAAACTCTCTCCATGCGGCCAGCCTCGTACGGATCCACTCGGCCCAGAAGCGATAGATCACCTCATAGGACACGCACCCCTGTGCGGTGTACCAGGTCTGTGTGGTCACACCGAGCAGGGTACGAACCAGCTGAGCTCCTAGTGCAGCAGTCTAGTACCGAGCGTCCAGGGGAGCAACTGGACCATCAAATCTGAGCTCTGTGATAGCAGCGTAATCGGCCGGTGTCAAGGTCATCTCCCCGAAGTCGAAGACAAAGGTATGGGTGCAGTCGTTCCACCGCTCCATCAGCGCGTAGCGCATGGCGGGTGGAAACCTAGGCTGAGTACGGCGGAGCCCCGTAGCGTAGTCGCCAAAGCCAACAGCAATGACCCGAGCACGCATAGGAGGGTCCAGCAGATCCCAGAATGCCGATGCGTTAGTGGAAGATCCACCAGCGCGGGCATTGCCCAGATCAACCTGTGTAAGAAAAATTTCAATTTAAATAAGCATTAAACTGACAATTATTTATTTTTGTTCCATGACAGAAAAAATAAAAATTCAAAGCCTCGGGCCAAACTGTAGCTGCGTCACGCATTTATACAGCTGCATCACGCAGCTTGGCGCATACTGATGAACAGCTGCGCCACGCACCTCAACAGCTGCGTCCCGCACCTAAGTAGCTGCGCCATGCCACTATTCAAAACATTGCGTCCCAAGAACAGATGCGCCACGCACCTCAACAGCTGCGCCACGCATCTCAACAGCTGCGCCACGCAACTGTCCAAGGCCTTGCCTCACTGATGAATAGTCGCGTCATGGAACTGTTCTTCCACAGAACAGTTGCGTCACGCAACTGTCCACACAGGAACAGTTGCGCACGCAACTCCTTCCTGTGTGGCGCAACTGCCGACGCACACACAGACATCAAAATTCAACAAAAATCCACAAATAAGCAATTAAAAGTAAAAAATTCGAAGAAAAAAATTACTTACCTCGGTTTGGAAACCGCGCATAGCGCTGGTCTCGTAGTGAACCGGGAACTCGGTGCCCGGCAACGGAAGAAGCTGCAGTGGTCGCGTCCCGAGAGTCAGCGGATTACGGCTAACTGGCACCGGCTCGCCCTCGAAAGTCGTGATATCCAAAATAGCCCCCAATGTGTTCATCTCCGGTGTATAGGCGGAGGCTGGGATTTCGGGAAGTTGAGACATTTTTGGTTGAAGTTCAGAGAATTCTTAGATAGCTTAGGATTTTAGATAAGTGAAAATGAACTGATTAAGAATCCTACTTATAGTAAGCTATGGGCCCAAGCCCATTATCATTTCCTCGTGTCCGTCACGCAACTGTTAGTTGCATGACGCAGCTCTGTTCTGTTGCCCTACCCATATAAATACTGCATTTTTATCTTTTAAACTGCCCTACCCATATAAATACTGCATTTTTATCTTTTAAACGGGACTTTTGGAAAAACCAGAGAGCGATTCTTTTAGAGAACACAAAAAGTATTTGCGGCTAGGTTTTCTACAAGAACTCTTTAGAGTTATCTTGGAGAAAAACGAAGCATTAGAGATCAAATAGGTTGAAAACAAAATCACAAAAAAGAAGAGAAAAGAGAGAAAAGAAGGGGAAAAAAAGGGTTTTTTGGTTAAAACTTTGCAAAAGGCTTTCTGTGATCCTGAAACAATATTCCTAAGACATTCAAACCTCGTGCAATCCTCAAATCTCTCAATCTTGAGGGTTAGGTAATCATCCTAAAACCTTTCTTGTTATTTTCTTTATTTGTTTATTTTTAATTAAAATACCCAAATACCCATTTTATTGGGGTTTGGGTAGTTTGATATTGGTTAAGTAGTATTTTGCCCATTATTGAGTGTTTCTGAGTAATATTAAACAAGTGTAGATAAAAAGAAAATGTAAAAAAAGGTAGTTTGAATGGTAGTTACGGACCAGAGCAGCTGCGTCACGCAGCTGCTACCTGTGTGATGGAACTGTTCATGTCCAAAAGAAGTTGACTTTGCCCTGACTAGCCACGTGACGGAACTGTTCGTGATCAATAAGTTTATTTCGTTTATGTTTTGATATTTAATATTATGTTTTAAATAAGTGATTGATGAATCTGGGAATTTTAATCTGGGAATTTTTTGATAAAGTCATGACCATAATGTGTCACGCAGCTAGGGAGTTCCGTCAACGCAACTGTTCTTCTAGAACCAGCTGCGTGACGCGACTGTTCTAGGGTTCCATAATAATTTCATTTTTTTTATCCAATTTCATGTAATTAAATAAAAGTTCTATTTTTTATATATATATTTCAAGAAATAACCAATAATGGGCAGATTATGATTTTATCATATCAAATAGGTTAGTATTTTATTATGCATGTTTATGGGATTTTAGGGTTTATTATGTTTTAATATATTGCAAATCCGGTTTGTGACCCGCCTTTAACCATAAGGCAAGAGCGGGTCTTTTAATTATTTTAATTGCTATGGGTTGAATGATTGATGTGGTTTGAATGGTTATGAATGGTTATGAATGATTAAGAATGCAATGATGGATTTATTTGGGGACGATTAATGATTTTTTCCCACCTAAGGAACTCGGTTCGATTTTATTCGGGTTGGGTTTAAATAAATAAATTGGCTTTTCCTTAACAATAAAATTAGAAACTGTAGGTTAAAAGAGCCGGTTTTCCCGGCGTCGGCTTCCAACGGGCCGACGTACCTAATTCCCTTACCCAGAATCGTACTTGGTATGTCTGACTAGTTCTTTTTAAAAAATTGGCCTCCAAATAAAATTGGGTTTTGAATGAAGTCACTTTTAAATTGAAACGGTCCCAATTGCCGAAAAAATGGGTGGCGACTCCAAAATATTTTAATAAGACCGATTTATCGGCTCCGCGCTAAAGGTTTTGTCACCATTTGTTAAATAAAATCACATTTCCAAATTAAATAAAATTCAGTGAAGCAAAAGTTTTCGAGGTCCTTCCGGGGTGGGATCTCCGACGAAAACAGATTGGCGACTTCACTGGGGATTCCTCATCCACTAGTCCCCGATTATTTTTAATAATTAGTTGGTTGTGATTAGAAATTAACTCTAAAAACCTATGTTTTCTAAAAATGGAAACAAAATTGGTTAGAAAGCCATTGGAAAATTCTTTAATCGTCTGTATATGTTTATTTGCTTTCCTTTATCTTTCTAGGATCTTGCTTGAATATTAAGGTAGACAATTGGAGGAAGATTAAGGAGGAATATTAAGATAGAAAATGGAGGAAGATTTAGGAGAAGATAGAGAAGGTAAAGTGAATGGAATTTTCGGGTAACCTCTAAATATATCTCTGATTGTATGTTATAAATTAGCAAATAGTACTGAAATTTTCAATCTTTTACAATTTAATACCTAAACTTTATACTTTATTTCAATTAGGTCCTAGTCCTTATACTTTTATCTTTATGTTTTATTCTTTATGTTTTATTTCAATTGAGTCTAAATCTTTATATTCTTTTAATGATTTAATTTAAATCCCATTTTACCCCACTCTGGACTCTAATGGCTTGAACCGGGTTCTGGTTCGGTCCGACTCGACTCTACTCTCTCAATGCAACGAATCGATTCAGTAAGATGTCACAGTTCTCCCCTCCTAACCCTCCTAAATAAAAACTTCGTCCCGAAGTTTACCTATTGTGAACAAATGCGGATACTGTTGTCGTATGGTGTCTTCAGATTCCCACGTTGCTTCTTCTATTTATGATTCCTCCAAAGCACTTTTACCAATGCTATTTTCTTGTTTCACAATTCTTAAATTTCTCTGGTTAGGATCTGAACTGGTTCTTCTTCATAAGTGAGATCTGGCTGAATTTCAATCTCTTCTACTGATAATACGTGTGATGGGTCTAATCTGTATCTCCTTAACATTGATACGTGAAAGACATTATGAATTCGATCTAATGTTGAAGGTAACGTTAGGCGATAGGCTAACGATAGGCTAATGGTTCCTTACACGTTCAACAATCTCGTATGGACCAATAAACCCTAAGGATTTAAGCTTAACCCCTTTCTTCCAAAAAACCTGAGGATCTTTTTCCATGGTGAACTTTTAGAAATACTTTATTCACGACCGTATATTCCAATGTCCTTTCTCTTTAAAATCAGCATAGGACTTTTGTCGATCACTTACTATCTTTCAGTCGTTTTTTTTGATGATTTCCACCTTTTTCTTTCTGTTTCTCTAACCAAAATTCGGGACCCAGAATCTTCTTCTCCTAAGTTTTGTCCAATAACACAGGTGTCTGCATTTGTTGCCATACAACGCTTCATATGGTGCCATCTTAATGCTCGATTGATAGCTGTTGTTGTAGGCAAATTGCCATGAGATCTAGTAGGCAAATTCCATGAGATGTACATATCTGTCCCAACTGCCTTCAAATTCGATAACACATGATCTCATCATGTCTTCCAGGATTTGAATTACTCTCTTTGACTGGCCATCTGTCTGAGGATGAAATGTAGTGCTGAAATGCAGTTTTGTTCCTAATGCTTCTTGTAGTTTACCCCAGAACTTTGATGTAAACCTTGGATCATAATCAGATATAATGGATGATGGAACTCCATGTAGTCGAACTATTTCTCTAACATAAATTTCTGCTAACTTGTCTAGAGAATAGTCCATCCTAACTGGTAGAAAGTGCGCTGACTTGGTTAATCTGTCAACAATTACCCATACTGCATCATGCTTCCGTTGCGTCTGAGGTAATCCGGTAACAAAATCCATCGTGATTTGATCTCATTTCCATGTTGGCACTGTTATTGGATGAAGCAACCCCGCTGGCAATTGATGTTCTGCTTTTACTTGTGGACATGTCAAACATCTTGTTATAACATTTTCGATGTCTTTCTTCATGCCCGGCCACCAATAGCCTTTCTTCAAATCTTGATACATCTTAATACTGCCTGGATGCATTGTATACGGACTGTTGTGAGCTTTATGCAGAATCTTCTGTCTGATCTCCCCTATCTGTGGTACAACAACTCGGTCTTCATTGTCTTCATAAAAACAATACTCCACTTGCTAATCCAATCTGAATTTCCTACCATGGTCTTTCTCTATTGTACTTGTTTAACCCATATTGCTATTTACTTTCTTTCTTCTGTGCTTCTGCAACTTCCTGAACCAAGATGGTTTTGTCTTGCATTGTGCTAAAATAGCTCCCTGCTGTGCAATACTTCATGCTGATTTCTCATTGATCCCTCAAAAGCCATACAATGATTTTCGGCTAACGGCTAAGGGCATCAGCTACCACATCAGCTTTGCCCGGATGGTAATTAATGTCATAATTATAATTAGCCAGAATCTGCATCCACTTCCGTTGTCTTGAATTCAAGTCTTTCTGTGTCGATAAATACTTTAAACTGTGATGATCTGTGTAAATGTAACACTTGTCACCGTACAGATAATGCCGCCATACTTTGAATGCTAGAACAATGGCTGCCAGTTCATAGGTTGGATAATTCAATTCATGTGGCTTCAACTGTCTAGATACATAGGGCACCCCTTTCCTGTCTTGCAGGAGTACACATCCTAACCCAGTATGAGAGGCATCACTATAAATCTCAAATTCTTTACCTGACATTGTCAACATTGGTGCTTCAGTCAACTTTTTCTTCAAAGTGTCAAAACTCTGCTGACACCTATCATCCCATTGAAATACAACCTCTTTCTTCAATAATCTCGTTAATGGTGATGCAATGATGGAGAATCCCTTTACGAACCTTTTGTAATAACCAACTAAACCTAGAAAACTTTGGACTTCTGTGACATTCCTGGGTGGTCTCCAATCAACAATAGCTTCAATCTTCTTAGGATCCACTCTAATACCCTCCGATGATATCACATGTTCTAAGAAAGAAACTTCTTCTAGCCAAAACTCACACTTACTGAGCTTGGCATACAGCTGTTTATCCCTCAGTGTCTGAAGTACAATCTCCCTCAGTGGTCCTGAAGTACAATCCGTAAAAAGTACAATCCGCAAATGTTTATCATGTTCAACCCTGTCTCTAGAGTAGATCGAAATGTCGTCTATAAACACCACCACGAACTGATCTAGATATGAAACACACGGTTCATGAGATCCATGAAAACCGCCGGTGCATTTGTGAGACCGAATGGCATTACTAAAAATTCATAGTGACCATATCGGGTTCTAAAGGCAGTCTTGGCGATATCTTCTTCCTTTATCCACAGCTGATGGTATCCTGACCTGAGATCGATCTTAGAAAACACGCCTACACCCTTTAGCTGATCAAACAAATCATCGATTCGAGGCAACGGATCTTATTCTTGATTGTCAGCTTGTTCAGATGTCTGTAGTCAATGCACAGTCTGAGTGATCCATCTTTCTTCTTTACAAATAACACTGGTGCTCCCCAAGGTGATACACTGGGTTTGATGAAGCCTTTGTCCAATAATTCCTGCAGCTGAATCTTCAACTCTTTTAACTCTACTGGTGCCATTCTGTAATGTGCAATTGATACTAGTGCTGCTCCAGGATAGACATCTATGGTAAACTCCACTTCTCTCCTTGGTGGTAACCCTGGTAACTCTTCTGGAAACACGTCTGGATCTAACCCTGGTAAAAACTCTGCTTCTGGAAACACGTCTGGATAATCACACATTGTTGGTATGTCTTGCACTTTTGACTTTTCTTTCTCTGCTTTCAGTGCACATACCAAGTATGCTTCACAAAATTTTTGAATTAATCTCTTTGCTGCCATGGCTGTCAGTGCACATACCAAGTATGCTTCACAACCCTTCTGAATTAATCTCTTTGCTGCCATGGCTGATATCACATTACCCAGAAAATCGCGCCGTTTCTCGACGACTATAATCTCTTCCCCTACTACTGTATATAATGTCACCCTTTTGTTTGCACAATCAATTATAGCCTGATGTCTGGATAGCCAATCCATACCCAGAATAACGTCAAATTCTCTGAATGACAATTCCATAAGGTCTCCTGGAAACTCCTTTCCATGAATAACAATTGGACATCCTTTGACCACTGTATGGGTTATTACTACCTCTCCTAATGGATTAGTAGCCAAAATACCCTGACTAACATGCTCAACCGCTAACCCTTTGACCCATTGTTTAGGTATGCTGATGTATAAATGTGATGATCCAGGATCAATTAATGCAGCAACTGTATGATCAAATAAAGAAACTAACCAACTATGACAAATAAAGAAACCTCACCAACTATGACATCTGGAGCTTCCTCATCTTCCTTGGCTCGCATGGCATAGACCCTGGCTGGAACTCTGGTATCGGGTCTGTCTACAGTCTCTGACTGCTGTCTCTGCGCTCCGGAGGTCTCACTTCTACCTCGACCTCTACCTCTGCCTGCTATGAACTGTGTAGGAACTTCTGCCCTCTTAGAACAGTCCTTCTTCTGATGGTCTGATGCTCCACATATCAAGCATTTACCAGTCACCAGCCGACAAGCTCCACCATGCCGTCTGCCACAGTGCTCACAAGGTGGAAAAGTATAACCTTCTGACCCTGCACCTCTACCGGTGCCTCTATTAGCTCCTCTACCTGAACCTCTACCACCACCGGCAGAACTAGCCACAACTGATGCCGCTGGCGTGTTAGCACCCCTAGTTGTGCCTTGGCTAAAAGCCTAGGATCCAGCTGAAGGTTACTAGCATCTCTGAATCTCTTACTCTTCGGCTGATATGTATACTAGCATCTCTGAATCTCTTACTCTTCGGCTGATATGTACTGGGTGCACTCTGAGTTTGGTCTCTCTTCTGTTGAGACCGCTGGCATCTGGTACGCTGATTGGCCTGAATCCGCTCTATCTCCTGAGCTGCGTCTACCAAAGCTGAGAACTCTCTGAATCTGGAAGCTACCACTCCCATTTGAATCTCATCGTTCAGGCCTTCCTGGAACTTTTTACACCTCTCCGCCTCTATAGCCACTATCCGATCACCATACCTGCTGAGTCTGGTGAATTCTCTTTCATATTATGCAACTGACATTCTATTCTGCCTAAGGTATAAGAATTCCTTCCTACTAGCATCAAGGTAAGCCTCTGTGATGAACTTGTTCTTTAATTCATCCAAAAAGAATTTCCAGGTATGCTGCTCTGCTGGTACTCTCTACTGAACAGTATTCCACCATGTGTATGCCTCATCGATTAGTAAGGACGCGGCACAAATCAAACTGTCCTCTGCTATACACTATAACTGCTCCAGGACTCTCAAAGAACCATCTAACCAATACTCAACTATCTCTGGACTGTCATCCTTGCTAGCTCTGAATTCTTTTGCATCATATTTTCTAATCTTTTCTAGTGGGGGCTTCCTTTCTCTGTCTACTACCATTTATCTTTTCTAGTGGGGGCTTCCTTTCTCTGTCTACTACCATTGGTGCCTGAGGTACCACCCCTGCAATCTGTCTAAAAGTATCTGCAAGTTGTTTTAACAGTACCTCCTGACCTGGTGCCACTGGAGCCCCACCCTTCACTGCCCTGGAGGCGTATGACTCGCTCTCACCTTCTTGTGACATCCTCCTAAAAGAATAACAACTGCTTAGTTCATCAGGGTAGTCATGGCATGTACATTACAATGACATATGCATGCAAGCCTGAGGAAATAAACAATGCTCTGATACCAAAATTTGTAACGTCCCTTCCCAGTCCACCCATTAACCCAAATGAACCTAGCCGAGATGCTACAATCTGGTTGAACTTATGTTCTGTCATGCTGATATCATCCTGTAGGCTAAATATGATGTCATGTTGTTGCTTTCGACATTAGTTAGATACAGCCTAACACATTACAAGTGACATATAACTACTCATGAAATGGGCCCAACTAGTGCACCTGTACATGCCATGATAAGATATAGGACTGCAACCAAAATATCAAAAATGAGGTAGGCTCACCCTGAAAGATCGGGGTCTTCAAACGGCATGGAAACTGCAAAAGCCAGTAATGTAAAGATGATTCTCTACTGTCCAAACCTTAAAAACCTGCGGAAATTAAAAACAGGGTAACTCGAAAACCTGCGAATTAAAACAGGTAACTCGCTGAGCAAATAAAGCTCAGTGGATATCTCAACTTAATAAGAAATAAATAAATAAACATGTAATCACACATATCATTTTACTTTCATGATCTTACCTGCTGTTCATTATGCTGTATGAATTATGCAACTTTTATTAAATAGATTATAATTTATACATAATACAATCTCATAACTGTATGGCTCCATAATGTTACAGTGAAACCTAAGTGATAAGAAGAACTGGATGAAACTAGATGAATACTGTATGGTTGGACTGCTATGAACTGTATATAAATCATATCCACTCAACGGCCTATAGCCGGAGTACCAAACTGTATAGGGCGCAGATCTGCTATCCTATATCGCGACATAGCCTTATCTACCCTACCGTGGTTCCACTAAGCCCTCAGGAGCCATATTTATTTGGCTATTTCAATCAATACAATAAAATAATACAATAAACATATTAAATTATTCATAAAAGTCATAAACCAGACTGTTTACCTATATGCTATCTCATTCTGTATGTTTCTAACATGTTTCATGCTTTTTCATAGACAAATACAAGTAACATCTAATGAGTAATAATGCAAACAATTGATAACTTGCATGTAAGGTAGAAAACAAATTCTAGCATAACTCTTTCTTCTTAACTCCAATTTAGGTCATTCTAAAGTCTATGGTTAGC
Source organism: Jatropha curcas (assembly GCF_014843425.1). The sequence continues at coordinate 620,085 of NW_023591544.1, read as the reverse complement.
TAACACATTAGGATACAAATATGTCTTTTGTCACCTCTCTGAAATATATTGGTAAAGTAGTCAAATATTGAATTAAAGTAGCAACTTCTAGTCTGCCCAACTGTTGGTTTCTATCCTGCACAGTTTGTACCATTTTGATCATATCTCTCAATTTATAATGCAAAATTAGGTGATTATAAATTCTATGGTTAGCTAACACATTAGGGTACAAATATGTCTTCTACCACCTCTCTGAAATATGTTGGTAAAATAGTGAAATATTGAATTAAAGTAGCAACTTCCAGTCTGCCCAGCTGTTGGTTTTTAGCCTACACAGTTTTTACCATTTTGGTCATATCTCTCACTTTATAAGGCCAATTTAGGTGATTCTAAATTCTATGATTAGCTAACACATTAGAGTACAAATATGTCTTATATTACATCTTTGAAATATGTTGGTAAAGTAGTCAAATATTAAGCTAAAGTAGCACCTTCCAGTCCGCCCAGATTTTGATTTCCAACCTGCACAGTTTGTACTATTTTGCCATTTTGTGTCTTAACTCCTCTTCCAATTTAAAGGCACACTTTAGTGATTCCAAATTATATGCGTTAGTCTTCTTGAACACATTAGGCGTACAAAATCATCGCCTTCTACCCACCTTCTCTGAAATATGTTGGTAAAAGTAGTCCCAAATATTGAATATAAATTAGCAACTTCCAGTCCGCCCACATTTCGATTTCCAGCCTAACACCAGTTTGTACATTTGGGGGCATATCCTTTCAATTCTCATAAGTCCAATTTAGGTGATTCTAAATTCTATGGTTAGCTCAACCACTTTAGGGTAAAAATATTTATTCCTATGAAAACTCTCTTGAAATATGTCTGAAAAGTATGTACAAATATTGAGCTAAAGTAGCACCTTCATCTCAGTCCGGACCCAGATGGTTTGATTTCCAGCCTGCATAGTTTGTACTATTTGGGCATTATTTTTCAAAATTTATAAGTTCAATTTAGTGATTCCTAAGCTCATAGACAGATAAAACATAAAGGAACAAATAACTCTTCTATACCCACTTCCTAATTTCTTATTGGATACACAGGTTCAAAATTCCTCAGTTTGGAAATCACTAACTCAGTTTTCCAACAAACTTTTCAAGCATGAAATGAATACTCCAATTCATTATTCAATCGCATTCCCATGCTTAATCAACATTCTCAATACCTATTAGCTCAACATTTCATAACAAACATAATTACTCAACATTCAGCAACATATCTTATCACTCTCATCACACTACACATATTCTCATGCAGGAAAATTTGTTAAACTAAAAGAGATATCAAACCTTCCACCAAAAGAGCTTTAACTCTTCTTCTTAGCTTCCTTTGCTTCTACCTTTCAGTTCACCTCTCCTAAACATAATAACATCTTATTAACCATCCAAAATATCACTCAAGAAGTTCAAGAAATTCAACTTACTTGGATAGAGTTATAGGTTGAATTTAATGCTTCAAAGGTTGAATATTAAGTTAGAAAAAGGTTGAATATTAAGGTAGAAATTGGAGGAAGATTTAGGAGAAGATGGAGAAGGTAAAGTGAAGGAAGAAGATGAAGGAGAAGATGGAAAAGGGAAATTGAACGGAATTTTCGGGTAACTTCTAAATTTATCTCTAATTGTATGTTACAAATTAACAAATAGTACCTCACTTTTTAATATTTTACAATTTAATACCTAAAGTTTATACTTTATTTCAATTTGGTCCTAATCCTTATACTTTTTTCTTTATGTTTCATTCAATTAAGTCCAATGCAGTTAATTATTTAATTTAAATCCCATTCTTACCCACTCTGAACTCTAGTGGCTCGAACCGGGTTCTAGTTCGGCTCAACTCCACTCGACTCTATGCAACGATTCGATTCAGTAGGATGTCACACAGGCGGATCATACCTGCTATAGAGACATCTCGATTATTAGTGAGTCAACTAGTTACTTACATGGAGACTAGAATATGGATTAGAACTCACCCTCACAAATGTTACTAAATTACAAAAGGATAGCAAAGTTGTGCAAAGTGCAGCTATTGATCTAGCAACCAGCTCACACTGGACTTATTCAATAAAATCAGAGGCTTCTTATGAAAGGAAAAGGTGTATTGAAATTCAGAACTAAGCCTCATAGAAGTTTTGAAAAAATCATCATCAAAAGCTATGTGAACAGACAATTATTAAATGGTCAGCACCTCATTGCACAGAGCCCTTATCTCAAATATATGCAGAACGACAATGCATGCGAAAACACATATCCACAGATTTAGAATTTCCTCACCATAAAGTTTAGAAAATTAATTAGGGAAACGTCCAAATCAAGTGAATATCACTGTGAATAGTTCAAATACAACAAGTTAGAACATGGGTATACTTCACTTATGTAGAATCTCCAGAGTTCTAAATGCGTTCTAAGGAAACACGACTCTACAGACCTGGATTTACCGTTTTAGAAACATCTGAATCATTATACAATTCTTAGCGTTTCTAAAAATTAAAACAAAGGTGTATAAAGACAGTATTCCAAGCAAAAACCTTCAGAAGTTATAAAAGATTAACACAGAGATATGTGATCTAGTGGTTTTTGGCACCTCAACTCGCCTACAATCCAATCCGCGCAGACGCCATTCTGAGATCCACCTCAACTATGTTATCTTCTTTTATAAGCGTGGTAAGAGACACACAAACCACACAGTACAAGGTCCATTAGATCACAACACCTAGACTTCTACCCTACTTTTTCCACTAAGATTTTCCCCAAAGCGTTCTACGCTCTGACAACCTCAACCCTTTTGTTTTGATAGAGGTACAGAAATCTCAGTTCAAGACATATAAACACTCCACACATGAGAAGGCTTCGCCTTGATTCAACCTCTATCCCTCAATAGCTTTCTAACCTAAGCTTATCTAACAGCACAACGTTATCCCAAATAAAAATAGCCATGCGCTTCCTTCAACTATAGATTATACAGGACAATCTAAATAGATCTAGAGCAAAGAAAATTGCATAGATAAGCACCCAATGGAAAAACAGTTTATCAGAATTAGGAAGATCCGATTAGGAAGCGACAGTAAACCGTCTTTCAAAAGTAATTGTCAAAATAATTTCTTTACTTTAAAATACAAAATGTTAATCTAATCGTAGTACGGATGACACAACAAAGATTGGGTTGTCCTTAGAGCTAGTAAGTTTTGAGCACGGATAAATTTCTGAATCAAATGAGTCGAAAATGCTCTTAAAACGAAAAACTCTTACTTCACCACAGTTTAAAACGACCGTAGATGCAGCTCCTAATTCTATAGGAGAGGCATCGTGGTCCCTTGCTTTTGGAAAGTGGATAATTTCATTTTGAACATCAGAATCTTCTTTTCCTTATTTTAGAAGATATCGCTTCTTTCCTTATTTAGAAGATATGAAAATCTTTGTTACCAAAAATTTATTTTATCCTTTTTGGTAAGAGAATAAAACACGATTTTACTTTTTTTTGAACAAAAGATTTTCGGCAGCATTATTTGGAAAATATTTTTACGGAAGGATGCTCTTACTAAAAACGAAAAGGATTTTCCTTCGTTTTTTAAGGTAAGAAAAATAGATTTAAGTACTTTAGATCTTTCAAAATATATTCCCGAAAAAGTATATGATTTTATTACCAAAAACATTAGAGAAAAAATCTCTTTAGTTTTAGAAAAATAAATCATTTTGATTTAAAGAATATTTTCGAAAAATAAAATATTTTTACGAAAGAAAATATTTTGAAGAATTTGAGAGAAAAATTAATGTTTGTGCTCATATATGGATTTTCTCTCTATCCTACAAAGTATCCTAAATACCTAGCTACTAGGATATTCGAATATCTTCACACTCAATGTAGGACTTGCCTTGTACGATTTCTTTCCATACACATTCTGGCATAAAATATTAGCACAAATAATATAATTTTTAGAATTTATTTGTTTTATAATTAATCATTCAAAAATCCGCATCAAAATCCGAGATTAGAAATTGACCCTTGAGCCAACACTTTGGACTCTAATGGCTCGAACCGGGTTCTAGTTCGGCTTGACTTGACTCGACTCTATGCAACGATTCGATTCAGTAGGATTTCACATGCATGGTTGCATTTTGTATGATATTTTCATTTTCATGCATTCATGTATACATGCATCATCTCTAACCTTGCAGCCACCAAAGCTCCACACAAGAAGTCAGAACCCTCGAAGCTCAAAATTTTGGTTGGTTAAGGCCAAGGCAAAAGAAAAAGAAAGAAAAGAAAAAGACAAAAAAAAAACCAAAAAAAAAAAAAAAAAAAAAAAACCAAAAAAAAAAAAAAAAGAGCAAATGCAAATGAAAAAGGAAAAAGAAAGAAGAAAAACAAACTTGAGGTGTTGAAAGGAGCCGAGCGAGAGGAAGTCACCCCCAATGAGGAAATCAAGCATGAAGATGAAGAAAGCACCGAGGTCGTTGTCAATCCTACACTTCAATTTGGCAATAAGATCTTCAAAAGAAGAGAGCTTCAAGGAGGACAAATCCCCCTTTTTCTGATATTTCTACATTTGATGCTGATTGTAAATAAATTTCTCTGTTATTCAATAAGATGCATTTTAATTTTTCTTACCCATTTGACTTCTACCTAACGGTTCCATTCATCATAGTAGATAAGCTCATGTGCATTTTTAACATAAATTCATCATGCATGCTTGAATTTAATATTAACACAAAATAGAATTTATTGATTGGGCCGAAACCTAACGCAAGACTTAAAGATGAAACCTCAAACACTGCTCATGGTTAAGAAAGAAGCCTTCACATGGAGCTATGAGGATATGCCAAGTATTGACAGATCTATAGTCGAGCACATCATTCCACTGTGTCCTGGGTCCTAACCAGTGAGATAGAATAGGAAAGATTGAGATCATAGTGGACTAAAAAGATCAGAATGGGAGTGGCAAAGTAGATCAACGCAGGATTTCTAGAAGCAGTTCACTACCTGGATTGATTACCCAATTGTTCTAGTTCCCAAAAAGAATGGACGGGTCTGAATGTAGAGACCTAAATGAAGCATCGCCGAGAGATGATCAAAATAGCTACTAGAAATGACAAACAAGCCAAACAATGCTTGACATTGCAATTTGCAGTCTTAGACAGTCAGCTGTACAGAGAATGCTAAACAGTGTATTGGTGAGATGTGTATCGATAAAGGAAGTTGAGAAAATAATAGAACCAATCCACATGAGAGTTTACGGCACCCACATGAGTGAAAAAGTTTTAGCAAAGGAGATTCTTAGACAAGGGTTCTTTTGGCCGATAATAGAGAGAAATTGTATTTCTTTTGTGAAAAGGTGCTTTGAGTGATAAATTATGGAGACCTAAGTTACGTTTCACTATTGGAATTACATCCTTCTATTTTTCACCATGGCCATTTACAGCTAAGAGAATAGAAATTATTGCCAAAATCTTACCACCTGTTTCCAATGGACAAGAATTCATAGTGGTGGTAGTAGTTTATTTCTCAAGATTGGTTAAGGCAGAATCCTTTGAAGAATATCGACGCCGAGCAAATGGTCAAATTCATTAAAAAGTATCTTCTTTGCAGTCATGAGATCCCCCATCATGTAGTGATAGATAATATAGTTCAGTTTCAAACAGAAGTGAAAATGTTGTTAGCAAAACATGGAATTGAGCATCATTATTCTTCACCATATCATCCACAAGAAAATCGGGTAGTGGAAGCCATAAACAAGAGTATCAAAAAAAGGGAGAGAAAAAGGAAAAAAAAAGAAAAAAAGAAGAAAAAAGAAAAAAGCCCATTCAGTCGAAAACCTGCAAAGGCAAGTTAAGCAAAAGTTAAAGCATTACAAAAAAAAGGAGGAAAAAAAAAGAAAAAAAAAAGCTCGTTAAATCGAAAACCCGCAAGGGCGGTTTAAACAAAAGTTAGAGCATTAAAAAAAGACAAAAAGAAGAAAAACAAAAAATGAAGAAAAAGAGAAAAAAAAAGATGAGAATAAAAAAGAAGAGATTTTGAGGAAAATGGCTGAGAATCCTTGCGTTTGGACCTTAAAACTGCAACATGCTTTATGGGATTACAAGAATGTCAAGTCTGTGAATGGGGCAACTTCTTACTCTCTGGTTTATGGAATGGAAATTATGCTAAAGGCTGAGATAGAGATGTTGTCTTTGCGCATAATGATGGAATCCAGAATTCCAGAATGTTAATAAGCTGAAAGCCGTTATCAAGAATTGGTTCTCCTATATAGAAAGAGGCCCCACGCTTCATTTATAGATCAATTGTGTAAAAGAAAATGGCTAAGCACTTCAGTAAATAAAATCAATCCTAAGCTATTGAGAGTAGGAGGTTTGGTCCTGAAACCGATAAGGCCGAACATGCATGACCCGAAAGGAAAATTCAATCTTGATTGGGAAGGTCTATTGAGAGTAGGAGGTTTGGTCCTGAAACCGATAAGGCCGAACATGCATGACCCGAAAGGAAAATTCAATCTTGATTGGGAAGGTCCATTCATGATCAAGAAAATGTTTTCAAGAGGTGCAATGAAGCTATCATATTTAAAAGGCAATGAGCATGCAAAATTGATCAACCTAGGCAAGTTGAAGAGATTTTACATTTAAGACGAAACGTCTATGACAAAGCCCAATTAATTAAATTCAACTTTTGTGTTTGTACTAACTTTAAAGCTTGATGTGCTAAGTTTTTTTAATTATGCAAATGATGTGAATTTACATTGCTGATATGGAATAAAAGGAAATATTTCAAACATTTCAAGTAAAATCATTATGCATAACATTTTGTGCACCTTTTTACTGTTGATCTTTTGATTAGTACAAAAAATTTAAAAACGGAGAAATAAGGCAACTATCTGCCTAGGCATACCAAAAAAATAAACAGTCAGTACAGCTATGACATTCGTGCTTACTTTAATCTTAATATCAGCATGTAGCCATTAGCGTTACTCTGAAGTGTCAACTCTATTAGGAAAAAGGAACAATAATACCACTTTGCCAAATGGAGATACAGTGAGATAAGAATCTCTAGGTAATCAAGCTTCCTTTGAAGTGAGTATAATATGGAGTAGACTAATCAAGCCATATTGCCAAATCAGACAACTCGAATAATAGGCCATGGTTGTTGTTGATCCACACAGGGGCACATAGAGCATATATGAAGACACAGTGACATGCAGTAAAAACCACTATTAGTGGATCCATCTATAACTCACAGCAGTGATACTCTAAAAATGGTTGTCGTTCTATCACAAGATCTTCAAATATGTATCTCCAATGCCAATCAAAGTGCTGTAACCTGTGGCAGTTGGTCTAATGAAGACCCTACCCTCTCGAGCTTCTCATTAGCCCAGAATAGCAAATATAACACAAGTCAATCAAAAAAGGGGAAAAGAAAAAATAATAATAAATGAACAAAAATAAAGAGGGCTTGCTAAGTCAACAATTCGAAGGGATGACTTAGGCAAAAATTTGAGCACTAATACAAAAGAAGAAAGCCCGCCAAGTTGAAAACCTGAAAGGGCAACTTAGGCAGAAATTAGGGAAAATAAAAGAATAAAATAATAAGAAAAAACTTGCCAAACCGAAAACTTGAAAGAATGGATTAGGCAAAAGTTAGAGCATACGAGATTAACTAGGGGTATATTTACCTAAGAATGGGTGGGTTCGCCATCAGACCAAGATTAGTGCCAAAATTTCAAAAGGACTCTCCTAGTGGAGCCAAAAGGAGAATAACTAGAAATGGAGCACAATCACTCTGCATCTGATCTATAAATGGAAAAGGCCTGATAATACAATAATCATTAATGCCAATTGGTGAAAAGCACTTGCTCATGATGCAAGAAGAGACCTAAGCTCTACGCCTGCTTTTATAAAGGCAACAACGGCAAAATGCCTACTCTCAGTTCATTTGATGGGATGTCAGTTAATGTAATCCCAAGCAAAGAAATGCTCAATAAAGTAGGATCAACATCCAATCAAAGTAACGCGATGATTTCATTTATAATCGGCCTCTTATTTAAAATGAAGATGAACTCCTTATTCATTATATCAAATAAAATTCTTATGAAATAAAGATACAGTACAGACGAAAAAAGTCTAAACTTATCATTGAGTGTCATCAAGATCTTCCTCAAGCTCAATACTCTCGACAGCTTAGCTTTTCATGTTTCTACCTTGGCTAGACACCGCGACCAGAACGAGCCTCTCAATCCTTCAAATGGCAACCCATGCGAGCTCGCTGCATTATAAGATTTCGAATTAGTTCTGCACATCATGCACACATATCATGAATACATAGTTTTCTTTTGTGGTGTTTTTGTTTAAATATTACAAGATCAGGGGCATCCCCAATAATTGCCTCCATGAGCATCATTCTTGCCACTTCTTACAACTGGCTTAGCTCCTCAAGTCTTCTACCAAGATCTATAAAAGACAGTAGATCTACAACAAACCACAATTACTAAAACTGAGGCAAAACCCATAACAAGAGGCAATAGGTGTGAACCCCTCCCCCGAATATCATCAAGCATATAATGCATATGACCAAAGGGCAGAAATGCACGTGAATGTATGAGTCGCCACCTTGTTTAATAAGTGGTGAAAACCCCTCCCCCGGAATATCATCAAGCATATAATTGCATATGACCAAAGGGAGAATGCACGTGAATGTATGAGTCGCCACCTTGTTTATTTATTTTAGGGTAAACTAGGAAAAAACCCTAAGTTGACTCCAATTTTAATTAACCTAATTACTAGATTAAATTATCCCATGTTTTAAGGGCACAAAATTCTTCGAACCCGAGGTGGATCCCTGGATCCCGAGACTATGTCATGTTGATGAACTAACCAAAAAAATGAATGCTTTGCAAGGTAATTGGACCAATGGAATGTTTAAGTGATCTCGACTTGCCCCCCGGGGTTAAATCCCGAACGTGCCTACGTACTTCCGTTTGAATGGAAGATCAAAGTCAATGTAGTTCGATAGGCCCTTTTTTTAAAAGGCTTTGAATGGGTATGCTTTATTCATGGGTGTGTGCATGCTTCGTGCATTTTGTTTAGGCATTTTGCCAAAGAATTGATTGATTTGTTGAGGCGTTTGTTGCCAAAAGGAAGTGTAAGTGTTGATTTAAGGCTTTTAGCCAAAAAGATTGATTTAGGCAATTTGTTGCCAAATGATTTGATTTAGGCAAATGTTGCCAAAAATTGTTGATTTTAAGGCTTTTAGCCAAAATGATTTGATTTAGGCAAATGTTGCCAAAAAATGTTGATTTGGGCGATTGTCGCCAAAAAATGGTTAATCTACTTATAGGCAATTTATTTGCCTAAAGTGATTAATTGATTTGCAATGTAGGCAATTTATTGCCAAGAAAACGTGATTAATTAAGGCTGTTTAGCCACAATTATTGACTAATTGGACTTAAACCGAATTTGTTCGAAATAAAGGCAATTTCACCATAGTTATTGATTAACTAGGCTTTTTTAGCCAATATTGTCAGATTTAGCGTTTGCCAAAAAATGTTGATTGGGCGATTGTCGCCAAAAGTTGATTTAATAGGCTTAGCCAAAAAGATTGATTCAGGCAATTTATTGCCAAAAATGTTGATTGGGCGCAGTTGCGCCAAAATTGCGATTATTTTAAGGCTTTTAAGCCAAAAGATTGATTAATCAAGGCAATTTTTTGCCAAAAAATAGGATGTTAAGCGATTTGTTGCTGCGCTAAAAAAAGGGTTAATCTTACTTTATAGGCAATTTGTTTGCCAAAAGTTGATTAATTGATTTGTAATATAGGCAATTTATTGCCAAAAAAACTGTTTAATTAAGGCTATTTTAGCCACAATTTATTAATTAATTGACTTAAGCCGGACTGTTCGAAATAAAGGCGATTATACCATACTCGTTAATCGACTAGGCACTTTAGCCAATATTGTCTGATTTAGCTTTAATACCACAATTAATTAAATTAACCAGGCATTCTAAGCTTAAAAAATTTATTTAAATAAAGGCAGTTTATTTTTGCCCCAAATTTAGATGACTCGTGAATGCATTATGCAGTGTCTTAGAATTTAGGGATATAGCAACCGGAGAAAATATTGCATGGAAGTTTGCTAAAAATTAAATATGGCAGAGTTTCGATTTTATGTTACCTGATTTGTTTTTAATCGACGACCGACTTCTTAAAGCTTCAGCTGACAAGAAAAAAACTCCGTTATTAAGCTCCTCGTTTGGGGAATAATATTTAGTTAATTTTAAGTGAACCAAGTATAACAACAATAAAGTAATTAAAAGCCATCTCTCTCTTTTT